>JAJOZX010001137.1:0-282500 GCA_023014485.1 Bathynomus jamesi | reverse complement strand
TCTCTCCTCTCTACTTTAAAATTTTCACTCCTTTAAATTTTCTTCCTTTCTCTTAACCTCCCTTCTTAAACAGGGAGCCTCATAGGACCCAGCTGGTCTGTTGCTATTTTGTGTCCTTTGCATTCTTTTATATTTATAAAGCCTAAAAAAAGGAGTGTAGTTGAAAGTTTGCCCCAAACAGAATATAAAATAAGCACATTTTGTTTCAGGCATTAAAATTGGCACAAAAATTCTGTAACTCTACAAAGGTCCACTACCCATACTTTCTGCTCTGTTTGTCAGGTGGCCAACATTACTTTATCAAAATCAACTTAAAACCAGCATTTTTAATTTCATGAATGGAAACTGTATTTAAACTTCACAAAAAGAAGAACAGTAAAACCTGCGCTATCCAGCAATCAACTATCCAGAAAACTTTAGAAACTGGCAAATTTCATATTAGCCCAATACAATTCACCACTCTAGAAACTGGGAAGCTTTATGCCATCCAGAAAAATCTAGAATATCCTTAACATTTTTAATAAAATGAGACTAAATTTTACTTGTTTCAATTGTCCCATACATACTTAGCATAGTGTTTATGCTGATTGCAATATAGCTTACATTGGTGTACAGTGCAGTATAGCCAAAATTTGAGTTTTACTATTATTGTCCATTGGTTTTTGCTAGGTTAATGGTACCCTCAGATAACTGGAAAATTTAGACAACTGGGAATGGCCTAATCCCCGAGCTTGCTGGATAATGAAGGTTTTACTGTAGTTTGATTTTAATTCTTTTGAAATGTCAGTTTGTTGATATTTTGCAGTAAATCCTGTAATAAGAGTATGGGTTATTTCCAGCCCTCTGTGACTGTGTGTAAAATCTGCTGGTGGTCTGGATCTGGACCAGGGTCCATCTGTTGGTGACCCCTACCCTGCACTATAAGTTTTAAATATTTTACAATACTGGGACACATCTTAATACTACATTTAGCAAACTGTCTAGATGAGGTCTTCATCATGGCCACGTTGCAACACCATGTAAATCAGCAAAGTTAAATGACACTGTGTTAGTAGTTGAATTCAGATGATGCAGTGACCCATGGTTCCCACATAAAGTTGTAGGTACCCTCTGTTACTTGACCTTTGATGTTACAAAGGAGGTTAAACAACCCCAAAACAACAAAAATTCAATTAAGTCAAGTGCTTAATAACTTTTAGTGCATACCTAATATTTTTTATGAAACTATTATATATGAACTAAAAGTTGTTAGTAAATTTGACTCCCTGTTTATATGTTGTATTAAAATGAGTTGGTTATATAATTTTAAAACTGAACATTTTAAAATTCAGTGAATTTTTTTTTTTAAAGCATGTTGATTGATATTAACTTTTGCAAAACATTCTTCTCCAAATTAAGTGGAAGAAAGTACAGTAATCCCTCACTTTACAGAAGGGTTACATTCTGTAAAATCCTTCTGTGAAGCGGATTTCCAGATATTGAATCCTGTTTTCCCATAGCCTTCCATTATATACAGGCAGTCCTCAGGGCAGCCGCTCCCATTAGGCGAGGTTAGTAAATGCTAAGGGCGCCAAAGATCTGGGGGGCGCCAGTGCCTCCCGCCCTATGCATGTCTGATAGTATTATGTAAGAACAACATGAAAAAAATAATGAAGGAATGAGAAGCATAGACAAATGATGAAAGGTTGTACGACGTATGTACACCAGTTTAGCTTGACTGATATTTACATAATTAACTTATTCATCTTATTGGGTCATTATAGAACTTTCACTATCACGACCTTTAACCCTTTAGGGACGGGAGTCGTAAATAAGTGATTTAAAAATGTTGCGCGCACAGACGGGAGTCGTCAATAAGCGACTCGGCTTATTTACGGCTTAATATGAGTTCCGGGAGTCGTCAATAAGCGAATAACTGTTTTTATGTGACATATGCCCTTCTTGCTTGGAAAAAACAGTAGATATGTCCTTTTTGCACGCATATTTTAGCACTTTTGAGCGTTCTGATTTGTTACTACATATGCCTCGCTTTACTCGCTGTTTTGATTGGTCATGACACTTTCTTGAACTGTGAAATGATTTTATAATTTTATAATAAATGTATGTATTAGCAAATTAAAATAGATCAGTGTAAGGCAAATAGTTTCTTCAATATGGTACCATGATTACTTTGTGGGCAAACCCAATCGTGAAGTGGGAGGCGGGTGGGGGCGCCAGCTGCAGTCCTGCTAAGGGCGCCAAATAGGCTGGCGCCGGACCTGGCAGTCCTTGACATACAAATGTCTGACTTACAAACGAACTCCCATAAAATAGTTTTGATTTTTCCCATTTGACATGCAAATTAAAAGTGCTTTTTTTCATTCCATGTTACTTTATCTTATGTTTTATCAACTATATTTATTTCAGGATACATTATTTATTACAGGCTGGTACTGGTATTTACTATAATTTCATGTGAATGTACAATATTTCCTTATAATCTGAGTTACAAACCATTCATCTTACAAATGGGGTTCAAGAACATACCCCATTCATAAGTCAGGGACTGCCTGTATATGGAGATATCTCCATATACAGGCAGTCCCTGACTTATGTATAGGGTCATTCTCTGTCAGATCAACCAGTGCCTAACACCCTCATCTCTCAGATTTTGCTGAAATTTGGTTTATAGAGAGTTTGTGGGCCCTGAATCCATTTCTGAAATTATAAGGTCAATCCGACCAACGGTTCAAGAGATATGACCTCGGGAAATTTGAGGTCACTTGCGAGGTCACTAACATTTGGCGACCCATAACTTGGGTAATAATGGTCACAATTATATAAAAGTATATATATTTAGAATCAGAAAACGACAAGGAATCCAAATATGCAAGTTTTAGAACTCTAGGTTGAAAAATAAAAAGGTTACACTGTAACCAAAATTTGAGGTCACGATTTGACCTCTGGGGTATCAAATGAGAATTTTTTTTTAAATGTAAAAAATGAAGGCATAGGCATTGGCTATTAGAATCAGCAAAAAAAAGTTTGTTTATGTTAGTATTTTTCATGTAACTAACATATAAGTGAACACCATATTCATAAGTTGTGCGTCAATTCTACCTATTTTTTCATACTTAAGCTCATAATTTGACCTATAGAAATTAAAATTACATTTTTTTATAGATATAAAAACAAAGGCAAAAAATGTAAAATTGTATTTCACTGCTAATCTACACTGGCAATAATAGTTATAATAGTGAAAGGGGAAGACCTACTTAGAGGATTCATGTGCTAGCCTAATACAATTTTTGCATGCTCGATGCTCTCATCAATTTCTTTTTGTGGAAAAATGTATTGAATTCTGCTGCCTCCTCTTAGGGTAGGACAACTCATTACAGTTAATATATGTCCTGGCACTGCACATGAATCCTTGTTTGATGGATAATAATATGCACTTGATCCTGATGACCCAGAGGGATGTAGAAAGTTCACAGTGAAATCATCAAACTCTTCACAATATTCCTCCACAATTCCATACCAAACTTGCATGTCATAAATGCAGCCAACATACTCTCCTGGTTTGACACATTTTAGGTTACCAAGCATTGCAGGTTCATTAGTAAAATGACTTTTCCTTATTCTTTTCTTTTCTCCAATGCCACTTGAAATGGGATACACCATCAGTTCTTCCTTGTTTAGGGGAACAAATCTATGATATTTCTGAGTTCCAGGAATAGCCCTACTATCCTTGAATCGATGTTCCAACCATTCTTCTGCATCTTTCAAATCAGCTGTAGTTACAAAGAAAAAATTTATCTTCTTGCTCAAGTTTTCTTCACAAAACTGAAACATGTGTTCTGGTGTAAGAATTTGCCTCTGTAGTTCTCTGCAAACTGGCACGAGCAGTAGCTCTTTTCACTGTTCCTCCAATCCCATCACATGCATTTTTGCCATGGGATGTAGCAAAGAAGTGCCATTCACAAGACAGACCAAAATCCTCTCATGGTAACAGAGATTTGTGAAGTTGTATCTGTTCTTATATTGGCCAGCACATCCATCCGAGAAATAGTGCACCTTCTTCAATTGTGGGCATCTGAATTTAACATATGTCATAAGCTTCAATATGAATGAGTAAACCATTATAGTGTTGTGTTTTAGTGATGCAGATAAGAAACAGACACTAAAATGGCTAAGTTCCTGGTCTGCAGATGATCTATAATAGATGACAAAAGGGTGAACTGTACACTGTGAATTGTCCCAGTGAAACCCTTGGGCAGCATCCTGGACAATGAAAGAATAATTCTCAGAGAAATCACCTACTATAACTACCTCGCTCTGAGGTGGTAGTGTTTCTTTCAACTGCTTGAAGTACTGTGATTGTTGCTGAGCAACAAAGTGATGACGAACCATGCGGGATATTTTCATGCTTAGGGATGATAAGTATTCATGAAGTGGCTCCACCTTATCAACCATTGTACAACGGTCAACAGTCACCCATTGCTTGTAAGATATTTCATTTGGAGCTGATTTCACACTGTCAAGTAACTCAAGAAAATCCAGGACACCCTCTTCTCTTGGGCAATCATTGCAAAGTTGCATCATGCAAGTCTCTCTTTCTGTACTGCAGACACTGTAATCCATAAGATCCTTGTATGAAAGACCTCTTTCTCCCAATGCAGCCAGCTGCAATTTTGGATTTTGATGGTATGTGCAGACACAGACAGAATGAGTCCCACCACTACCGGCAAGCACACAATATGATGGCCGTAATTTTGCAAATGTGGAAAATCCTATTTTGGATTCTTTTCATCATTTTTATATAGTTCAAACCTCTCTTAAATTCCCGAGGACCAATCATTTTTGCACCTTCATTGCACCTTCAGCACTGATAACTTTCACGCAATCCTTTTGGCCAGGACACATACGACTAACCTCTTCTGACTCATAGAATCTTCTAACTATATCTTTGTGTTCTTCAGATATCACTTTTCCTTTGCTCATTAGTGGAATCTTCGGAAGGATTCCATGTTCTGATTTAAGTGAACGGCTTCTTTTCACCATGTATGCTGTAGTTTGAAAGAAACTAGCTGTTTTTTCAATTGTGTATGGTGAGAGTGTCAATATTTGTAGTTTGTGATGGTGACATTTGCTCTCCAGGAATGACTGTTTCAATTCATTCATTAATTTGTCTAGATGTTTTTCAGATTTAGTTTCAGGTTTTGAAGTATCACTTACCTCCTCGGTAATTTGAACACCATAACTGAGTTCTAGCCTCTCCTTCAGGTGTTTCTGAGCAGATGATAGCTTACCACGAGCCTTGCGCTTTTTCTGGCTTAATGACAGCCCTTCTGAAAAGAACAGAAAAAAAGGTTTCACAACCTGAATATTAGTAATTAAATATTAATTATAGTACCTTAAATGCTATATAATTGGCTATATAGTAGATCAAACAGACCTTGTAGTAAAGTATAAGTTATTATATTAATTTATTACTTACTTTTTTTAACTGGTGTTTGGTCCAGAAATGCTAGAACTGGTTCAACTGATGTTGAAGGATTTTCCTTTATCAAGCAATCACTGTCATTGTCCAGATCTTGAATTGAAGAGATGTTACTCAAGCCACTGATAGTAGATGATTCATTTGAATCCTGCTCAGACTCGTTGTTTTCAGTGGTACTAAGTATAGTGGGGTTTTTCATTATCAGTGTCCAGCAGTTCACACACAACAATGAGTCTTTTTTCACTCTTCCAGCACATTTTTCAACAAGTACATCAGTCACTTTTCTAAGATTGATTGTTATGCGTTTCTTGTGTTTTGAATAGGGTCCTGGCAGTATTTCAAGTGCCGAACCATTGTATTTTGATCTGTAAAGATATAGGATTTACAATTAGGTAATATATATTTTTTAGAAAATATATAGCTATACACACTTAATATTTTAGGCCTTGATAGTCTCTGAGGCTCATTAAAACACCATACCCACCAGCCACCCACAGTGCTGGCTGGAACTGTACTAACCTGTAGACAAGGAATTTTGCAACTATCTGTGTTGATTCTGCACTTAGACAAGTAGCAACATGTTTCAACAGGTTTGTTTAGGCTACATGTGAGCTTAGTCTTCCCCTTTCACTATTATAACTATTATTGCCAGTGTAGATTAGCAGTGAAATACAATTTTTATTAAATTCTTGGAGCTTGAGGTCAAATTGATAGCTAAGATATAAAAATTCCTTGAAATGACAAGCAATTTATAAATATGGTGTTCACTTATAAGTTAGTTACATGAAAAGTACCAACATAAACAAACTTTTTATGATTGTTTCTATTAGTCAAGAAATCTGACTGTTTTATATCTATAAAAAATGTAATTTTAATTTCTATAGGTCAAATTATGAGCTTAAGTGTGAAAAAATAGGTAGAATTGACGCACAACTTATGAATATGGTGTTCACTTATATGTTAGTTACATGAAAAATACTAACATAAACAAACTTTTTTTTGCTGATTTAATAGCCAATGCCTATGCCTTCATTTTTTACATTTAAAAAAAAAATTCTCATTTGATACCCCAGAGGTCAAATCGTGACCTCAAATTTTGGTTACAGTGTAACTTTTTTATTTTTCAACCTAGAGTTCTAAAACTTGCATATTTGGATTCCTTGTCGTTTTCTGATTCTAAATATATATACCTTTATATAATTATGACAATTATTACCCAAGTTATGGCTCACCAAATGTTAGTAACCTCGCGAGTGACCTCAAATTGCCCGAGGTCATATCTCTTGAACCGTTGGTCGATTGACCTTATAATTTCGGAAATGGATTCAGGGCTCACAAACTCCCTATAAACCAAATTTCAGCAAAATATGAGAGATGAGGGTGTTAATTTCAATTTTTTTGGTTGATCTGACAGAGAATGACCCGATACACTTCTACTGAACAAAATCTTAACTATTATGATGTAACAAGTACACATAGCATAACTTTATTAAAATACTCTATACATTATTACTGTATATTATATTTGTATAGTACTTAATAATAAAGTAGGAATAAGGGTGTCTGACTATCAATGGAGATGTGTGAGGCAGCAGGAGGATGGGAGGGAAAGTTGTGGTGAGCATGACTCACTAGTATGAGCCACCTGTGTAAAATTAAAATAGATTAGATATTTTAGTGACTGAGTTAGTGAATTTTTAGACTCAACTTACCATTATAATGAATCTTGCTTCCATTATACTGAATTTTATAACCTTATTAATCATTTCCATTAAAGTGAAATTTCATAAATTGGATTTCCGTAAAGAGGGATTACTGTTGTTGTGGTCAGCTGGCCTTCTTGTGATGAGGGTGCTGATCACCAAACAATTTTATCACAATGAAGACAAGGTCAGATCTGTTAATGCCTGATGATGTGGTGCGTTTAATGAGTTCCACTCATCAGTGATGATTGCCTTTCCAGCTACCTTTTAACTTCTTACCTGATGCAGCAAATAAATGGAAGACCATGGAAGGAGGACTGGGAGGAGGGTCGGCAAATGAGGACAGGTTGAACTGGAAATAGGACAGCAGAGGAGAACAAGTATGAGAGGAATATGGATGAAATCCTATAACAGTAATGAGGCACTAAGGGTGCCAATTTTTGCTTGTGGATACAATATATCTGAAATGATGATAAATTTTCTGATGTTTATTAACAAAATTAAAATTATCCACAGAAAATACAAAATTAAATGAAAGTACAAGAGCATTAAATGAAACCACAATAATGATTTTTTCATAAAAAAGCTGAAACTGAAATTGAACACTTAATTATTACAAGGGATATGTTTTATTTGTTTCTAAAGTATTTTGTCTGATATATTTTATTAATTTCTATATAATTTTGAAAAAAAAAAAAAAAAAAAAATTTTTTTTTATAAAAATATCAATTGATTTAATCAGGTGATTAAATCATTGATTTAATCAGGTGATTAAATCATTTTGATTTAATCATTGCCATCCCTGGTAAATACTGTACTTTGAATTGAAATACAGTCTTTATACAATGATTCAATAAATTTTTTGCATTATTTAATTTATTTATTTCTTCACTCATCCTATCATTCACTTCTGACTTAGAATTTCTCCATTTTGACAGGAACTGAAGTTGTATCGGAATAGTTGAAAAACCCCTCAGATGTTCTAAAAAAGAAAATTCTCAAAAATCCTTGGTTCAGAGAATATTCTCAAGAAAATTCTTGAGGATATTCTCCTAAAGATTATTCCCAAGAATTTTACATTAGGTACAGCACACCTTATCTTTTGGAAGGTGTTCTAGAAAGAGAGTATATGTAATCTTTCCAGGAAAAATCACTAGAAAATGAAACACCAAGAATGCTAAGAGAAGAGGAAGGATTCAGTTGTGTGTTGAAGATAAGGGGATACTCATGTGGAAGATTGTGACGAGTAGACAGATGGAGGAACTGAGTTTTTGAGATACTGAAGGCCACAAGGTTTTCTCTACCCCAATCAGATATAGCAGAAAGATCAGATGTCAGGTGTCCCATAGCCATACTATGTGAATCATGGAGTGATTGTTGAGAGGGATGCTTTGGGAAGTGGGTGAAGTGGAGTGGAATTATTGGCCAGGGCCAGCGCTATCCACTAGACAAACTAGGTGATTGCCTAGGGTGCCAAAATCTGGGGGTGCCACACAAATTCTGAACAACTTAGACAAAATTACTTAGTCCAACTAAAAACGTGGAAACTTAGTAATGAAGGGAGCAGTGGCTAAGACCGTGGCCGGATGTTTCGTCGATGGACGTTTCATCGAACGGACATTTCGTCGACATGACATTTCGTTGAACGGATGTTTCATCGAAAGATTTTTTTAAAAAGAACTTCATTTTCATGTAAAAATAAAATGAATTTGTTTAAAAGGAGGTTTATTTTCCTTTACAGAATTTTTTTTTGGAAAGAACTGTATTTTCATTTAAAAATAAAATATATTTATTTAAATTTTGGAAGAAAGAAATTTTAAAATTGTGCCCCTATAAACTTACAAATTATGTGCAATAGCTTTTAGGTATTGCAAGCCATCTAAGTTTCCATAGTCATCTAAGAGTTTTTTTATCCTTTCATTAACAATTGCATATTTTTTTTACTATCTCTTGGCATAATACCACCTAAAGCCGGTTGTATTGTTAGTTCCCAATCATTTTGTTCTTTTTTGAGTTTTGTAATTAGGCGAGCTAAGTTTGGATGAATGATTGATAGTCGTAGTTGAAATGCGCGGTGCCAACCTTCAAGAGAATTATTTGTGCGAGGTATTCCTGCTAAGGTCTTTTCTCTTACATTCCACATTGAGATATCAAATTGCGGGCGTCTTCGCCTTCCCTTTTGCACAGCGCCTAACCAAGTACTCTCAAAGTAGACGAGAAACTCCCCTAAGACATGATCAGTTTCCTCGTCTAAAGAAGCAATCAGTTCGTTAAACATGTCAATGACGTCATCTTTCGGAACGAATGCCAAGGCTTGAATGTTTTTGATTAGGAGAGCATTCCTTGGATCGTTATACCAATTTTGCAGGCCGCGGGACTGGATGTTTCTCCAGAGACATTGACCAAAGTGAAAAAAACATCCAAAGATATGCGAATCAGGAAAATGTTTTTCTATGCTCCTGATTGCAGCTTTTTTCAAAATCAACAGTTACTGAAATAGGTTTCATAGGACGCGTTTCTTTAAGTTTAGAAAATATCGTATCATATGTTTCTTGATTTTTGAATTCCGTGATGCAATACACTAGTGGAACAGTATGGTTTTCTCCAAGAAGAGCATGGATGGAATATAGTTGACAGCCGGCAGGAGCAGTGTCGAATGTACCATCGCAAAACCAATGCATACTCTTTGCCAGTAAATCAAGATTAGCGTCAGTTGCCATAATAATAATGATTTTCTGAAAGAATAGGACGAATCTCTCTCCCTTAATGAAACCCTAAGTTGGTCTGTTACTTCATTTCCATCAGGGAGTTTCCTTTGTCTTCTAATCATTCTGCTAAGACTTTCCTTTTTGGGAAGAGAACCAGCTGCTTCTAAGGGGAAGTCAGATGTGCAGTTCTGAATTATAGTACGCGTAACTTCTTCCGTATCGGAGGCTCTTGCCTTCATCTTTTGTACTGTCTTGAGTACAACGTCTCTGCTGGCATCTGGTGGGTGAGAATGTGGGAGTGGATCACCTTGCAGAATATCATTCATTGTTTTAAGTCACCCTCCGCATTTTCCTCTTTCTTCGCATTTCCAATATGTAATATCATCCTTCTTTTTGTCAACAGTATAAGCATACCCATTGTACAGCAGTTTCCTTCTGCCACGTTTAGTAAGAGTGAATTCCATGGGCTGTAAAAGAAAATATTTTGATTTAGTTTTTTATTTGAAATATACACATCTTAAATTGAGTTATAGGTGTAACCTTATATATATATATATATATGTATATAAGGCAAAATTGGTATAACGATCCAAGGAATGACACAAATGAAATAATTAGGATAGCAGAAGAATTTTACACAAAACTATACAGCAGTAATGAAACACAAGACTTAGAAAGTGCAGATAGAGAAGCTGGGGGGGAGTAGTAGTACCTTTAGTAGTAAAATATATTTAGAAAAAGCAATTAACAACTCTTACCTCTAAACTAAATACAATCCAAATTTCAATACAGTTGGCAGTAAGGACGTCTTCACTTTACCAAATTCAATGATTAATAACTTACAAACAAAATAAGTTTGGGACAATGCCTTACTTTACCAAATTCAATGATTAATAACTTACAAACAAAATAAGTTTGGGACAATGCCTTACTTTACCCGGCTGTGGACGCTGGTTGGTTTATTAACCTCTAAGTGCGCAATTACCTGGTTGGTTGATTAACCTCTAATTGCACCATTACATTATCTGAGATGGGATGGTAGAAATATGAAATAGCCATTTGACGATACATCTGTCGATGAAACGTCCATTCAACGAAATGTCCGTTCGATGATACACGTCTGACGAAACATCCGGTGATGAAAAGTCTGGCGACAAAAAGTCCGAGCACCGCTAAGACTGATGATAGCAATGTTGAGGAAAAAAAAACTTTGTTGGAAGTGTTTTATTAAAAGAATGAGAAAATTTTGTTCTCACAAGAAGCAGCAATGCTTTGGGGTGGGGTGGAACGGAACTTCCACCCTCTCCCCGACACTCCCCCACTCCACGACACTCCCCCACTCCACCCTCTCCCCGACACTCCCCCACTCCACCCTCTCCCCGATACTCCCCCACTCCACCCCCACCCTCTCCCTCTCCCTGACACTCCACCCCCACCCTCTCCCTGACACTCCCCCACTCCACCCCCATCCTCCTCTGTCCTGCGGGTGACCTCACCTTTTCCCACCTGCCCCTACCTTCCACGAGGAAGAGGAGGAATGTAATAATAAATTTGTAATTTCTGTAATAAATAATAATGCAATATTAAATATAATAAATTTAATAATAAATGTAATAATTATGTAAAAAAATAATAGAATCTGTATGTATAGAACAAGAAGATAGTTTTAAATTTGTGTGAATATACTTATAAGTGGGTCCCTTTAATAAAAATGCCCTTCCAGTGTCGGGAGAATGGGATCTAACCTAGGTGTGAATTTCTTAATGGTCCCTGTCTCATGAAAAAAGACTGTTTTCCCTCTTGTTTTAGGTTCATTCATTTTTCTGTATCCTCCACCTAAAGAGGATGCCAGTGGGCATCAAAACTATTATGGAAATAAACTCTGTCTATTAGAGTGGGTTTTTATCATCATATTTTGACCTTCACATAGAAAAAAGTGAAGTTTTTTGCATTTATATATTTCTTGTTTGCAAGTTAATTATAATTTTATGACTGCATTTTTCAGCTGGAGTAAAGAGGGTGATGACTGGAGGAAGTTGTAAAAAAAATTGTCTGGAGCACAAAATCATAAAAGGAAAGCAGAAACAGATATCAAACTAAAAAAACAAGCAGTTTCACTTTTGAAACATCTTCGTCTACAGTGCTCAGATATCGAACACTCAGCTGATCAAAGAGAGGCTAATAATGAGATAGCAGTTTCTACTACAGACTCTCAAAATGGAGGTGAATATATTCCGAATACAGAAAAAGAAAAAAGTGATTTTTGTCAGAATCCAGATTTGGAAAGACATGAAGGTGAAAGCACCACTAGTTTGAACTTTGGAGACCCAGCTACATGGCCCAAATGTGACCAGCATCTGCAACTAATCTTGGTGGAACATGGACCAGAACAATTTCAGCAATATGATTTTCCTAAAGACCATCAACAAAGAAGATTCTCATCAATTCATTACTGTAGAAAACTTCCCAATGGCGAACAAATGCATCGGAAGTGGCTACAATATTCCAAGTCAAAGGACTCAGTATTTTGCTTTTGTTGTAAGCTGTTTACTGTAAACCAAAATGGTTCGTCTCTTGCTGGTGAAGGTTGCAGAGACTGGAAAAACATATCTGCAGTTCTAGCATTGCATGAAAGAAGTAAGGAACATTTGAATAATTTTCAGAACTGGAGAGAACTTGAACTAAGATTGAACAGCAAGAAAACAATTTACGAAACAAATATGTGCCACATCAAACAGCAAGAAAAATATTGGCAACAAATCTTAGAATGGCTGATTGCTTTAGTGAGAGTTCTTGCTATGCAAAATCTGCCTTTTAGAGGATCTTGGTTTGTAACTAGCTTCTTTAACCTATTATTATTACAGTATTAAATAATTTTATTATTGTTATATACAAGCAGTGAAAAAATAATGGGATACAATTTATGTTTATATATTATTTTCAAAGAACCTAAAGAAAAAGGAAAAAAATGTAACATTTTTTAACCTTAGTATCCATATCTGTTAACAGAATTGCTGTAGCTGTTTGCACAATGTTGTAGCAGAAAATTGAATCATCACCAGCTGAACTATTGATACAATATTGTACGCTATATATTATAAGCCACTGTTCCTGTATTCAGCAAGCAGTCATAACTGCAGAGCTCAGTAAGACTGGTACTGACCAAGGTAATCCCCAGGTCATAAGGCTTGTTAATCCATGGCAGGTGTGGACCTCACATTGGCTGGCTAGGGCCTGGATATTCCCACAGGTCATAAGCCTAGCTCATCTGGGATCAGACGTGGTTGATAGGTTACCATACTGCTAATGGCCAACCCATCTATACAATCTTAAAGGTTCTTTAATACTACTAAGTGCTATTGAAAGTCCTTTCATCAAGTTCCGTGTTTGACAGAATTAAATATACTAATCTTTTTTCTTATAGTAAATAACAAATGAGAGCATTGTAAATTATTCTTATTATTTCGTTGTAAATTTATAATTATAGCATACATGATTTAGGTAAATCTAAATAACATCTTATGTAGGTTAAGTGCTATACACAGCAGACAAGCATATCCTTAAAAATGACAAAAAAGTCTGAAAACTTTAGTGTAATTCCATCTGTGTTTCATATGTAACTGCAGATGTATGGTAATACAGTTCTCTCATGCCTTGAAAGAGGTAAATTGTAGAAGATATTATTATTATACATATTATATTATTAACAGAAATTTGTTTTTTATTGACATTTTATTCACTGACTTTGTGATAATAATTATGTGGAATTATTTGCATGAATGAAAATATGAAGCCACAAGATGAAAATGTACATGTTATCAACAGTTTTTCGAGTTGCAAAAACAATATAGTAGCTAATAGAGTTCCTACATTACCTTATCAGAACTTAATGGGTGGGGGGTTGCACATTGAAGGGCTCGCCTAGGGTGCTGAATAGGCCTACCCTGGCGCTGGCCCTGTCATTGGCATAGGAGTGAATAGGACAGGAAGTGCAAATTAAAAGATTAATAAATAAGAGGAAAAGAGTGGGTGAGAGGACAGAACCCTGAGGAACACCATGACTGATAGCTTTAGGAGAAGAACAGTGACCATCTACAACCATAGCAAGAGGTTGGCCAGAAAGAAAATTAGAGATGAAGGCACAGATAGAAGGATAGAAACTGAAGGAGGGCAGTTTGGAAATTAAAGATTTGTGCCAGACTCTATCAAAAGTTTTGGATATGTCTAGTGCAATAGCAAAAGTTTCACTGAAATACCAAAAGGAGGATGACCAAGAGTTGGAGAGATATGCACGAAGATTGCCAGTGGAGCATCCCTTGTGGAACCCATACTCATGATCTGAAAGAAGATTGTGAGAAGAGAGGTGTTTAAGAATCTTTCTGAACTGCGTAATCCAAGATGCAGTAGTTTTGAAGTTGAGGGAGCTTTAATTTCATGATATGAATATTGTACAATACTGAAAAAAGTCTATGGAGAAAAATAACCAGTTCTTTTATATATAAAATTATAAATTGTCTTACAATTATAAACAGGTACATCTTCATCTTTGGTATTATTAAATACATATTATGAAAAAACACATTTGAACCCCAGGTCACCCTCTCGGAAAATTCTGAAAAAATTATCATTTGTAATTCTGTCAAACTTATGCACAGATCCCAAATTTTAGGTCAGTATTACTTATAGTTTTTGAGATACAACAATTTGAAATTGTGCTATTTTCCTTATTTTTTGGCATCATTGGCAAAATCACATGAATGTCCAACTTTAGGCAACCATATCTTTTTTGTTTATCCCTTCACAAGGCTGATATGTGGTATATATGGTAACGAGTAGTCATAGAATCCATATTTGATGTCAAATGAAACCTATCTCTTATAGTTTGCCACATACAAGGCTTCAAAAATCAAAGAAAGCTTAAAAATTCACTAATGGTTACCTTCTTTTCACTGGTACTGATAAAAAACTATTTATACTTAAGAGCTGAAAATAATTTTACAGTTTGTTGTAGTGTATTTGTAGTTAGAAATGCTTTCAAAAGCTCTCTATTATCTATAGAATTGGAAACAATAACTAGGTATTAAAAAAAAAGGAAAAATTTCATTTTTGCAAAAAAGAAGCCTATATTCATGCCCATTAACCCCATCAGGACAGTTAGCCATCACTTTCATATTTTTACCATATGTTCATATACATTTAGGCAAACTACAGTCAAAGTTTGGTTTTGGTGGTCAGCTTCCTTCAGTATTTAAGCTGCATTGGCCAGAGGGTGTCATATGATCCTCACTGCAGCGAGCCTGGTGGGTGTCAAGTGACTTTTGATCAGATCTGAGCCAGAATTTCAAGCTGATGTCCTGAAAAATGGATGGAACTTCTTGGTCTGGCACTCTGCGAGCTGTTGCCATGAGGGTGTCCTTAAATTTCTCATATATATGGCTTGGTGAGAGCCCCATATATATGATAATCCCATTTACTCCCCCCTTTCCCCCGTCTATGGCGCACAGTGGGTTAACATGATCATTGTTTAACAAACAGTAAACTTGTTTGAGTTTGTTCAAGAAATATTAGTATTGCGCAATATTACATACAGGGAATATGATGACCTAATCTTGTCTGAACTTGTACATACCTTGTGCAATCCCTGCTACTATATATAAGCTGTCCCAATCTCATGAATTCTCATACTTACAGAAATGGAGTTGGAGGCTACACAAAGCTGTTCTATTGGACAGAAATTACATGATGTATGTCATAAAAGGACTTACTGAGAAAAACTTGGTATACTCATGTTGGATCAGTTAACCAGTGAAGATAAAGCGCTGCTGTCATGGAGATGTGATATATTGTTGGCAAACAGTTATACTGTTTTTTTCATCATAAGAAAATGTTTTTGTTTCATTACGAAAATCTTCAATGCTATTGTGCAGACCCAAGAAAAGTTCACAGAAAGAAAATTGCAAGTAAGTTTCCTATATATTACATTATTGAATGTTGTATTTACATTGTTCTAACATTCCTATCTAATACCAGTAAGTTTATATTCATTTATAACATTTGTAGTTTTGTATCTTATGGCGAGTGAGTTTTGAGAAAAATTTGATTTAGAATTGTATTTTATGATTATCAGAATATGAAGAACAATGCCTACAGCCTCTACTGGATGATGGAGCAGGTACCAGTAGGTCTTGTGGATCAATTGAAGATTTTCAGCCAGTAGTAGTTCTTTGTCAGGAACTGAACACAAGTGCTAGTGTCCTGGACTGTTCTCCTCTAAAATTTGAGAGTGACAAGGACAAAGTTCTTACACCACTGTGACCATAGGCACTGGTGATGATGATGATGCAGATCTCTCAGATCAAAATGTTGGCAAATGGCAAACTTGCCAGCCTGGTAAATATGTAGCATGTGTTTATGATGGAAACTGGTATGTGGGTAATATAAAAGATCATTCTTATGAACATTCTGATGTTTTAGTCACTTTCATGAAAAGATCACACAAAAGTGTTTTGTCTTGGCCAGCAATATCAAGAACAGATGAATGCTGGGTGCCATTCCAACATGTTATCTGTGTAGTAAGTTCACCAACTGTCCAGGGAAGGGTGCTCATCATTATACCCTAAACCCAAGTGACCTTAACAAAATTCAAACACTATTTCCTACATTTCTTTAGTGTGCTTTAAGTACCGTATGAGATGAATGTTGAGTAATCAAGTAATTCATTTGTAGGAACTTCACTTTTAACACATGTTTAAGCAGTACATATTTACTAAATTGAGGACATGGTGAATTTAACAAATTAATATTTAAGTTGGAATCTTGATTTCGGAAATATTTTTCAGTTTCAGGTCCCTTATTAAATGACAGAAGGATATAAAGTTGTATCTGTAATTCTTGAATGTTTCAGATGATCATTTCTCATGATATATGTATGTGTAATGCTGAAATATATTCATGTTACTCTGATATTTTTACTTTGCATTTTTGTGTAAATTATGGTAATTTTGAAAAAAAAAAAATTTAAATTGAAGGAAGCTGACCACCAAAACCAAACTGTGACTGTAGTTTGCCTAAATGTATATGAACATATGGTAAAAATATGGAAGTGATGGCTAACTGTCCTGATGGGGTAATAATGGCATGAATATAGGCTTCTTTTTGCAAAAATAAAATTTTCCAATTTTTTTATTACTTATTGTTTCCAATTCTATAGATAATAGAGAGCTTTTGAAAGCATTTCTGACTACAAATGCATTATGACAAACTGTAAAATTAATTTCAGCTCTCAAGTATGGATAGTTTTTTTATCAGTATCAGTGAAAAGAAGGTAATCATTAGTGAATTTTTAAGCTTTCTTTGATTTTTGAAGCCTTGTAGATGGCAAACTATAAGAGATAGGTTTGATTTGACATCAAATATGGATTCTATGACTACTGTTTACCATATATACCACATATCAGTCTTGTGAAGAGATAAACAAAAAAGATATGGTTGCCTAAAGTTGGACATTCGTGTGATTTTGCCAACAGTGCCAAAAAATAAGGAAAAAAAGCATAATTTGAAATTGCTGTATCTAAAAAATTATAAGTAATATTGACCTAAAATTTGGGATTTGTGCATTAAGTTGGATAGAATTACAAATGATAATTTTTTCAGAATTTTCTGAGGGTGAACTGGGAAGTTGTTCAAAATTTGGTTGATTTCATATGGAATTGACTATATATGCACAGTAGAATCCGTTTATTGTAATCACCGATATTGTTATCAATCGCCTAATGTTATCAGAATTAACAGTCCCAAAGCATCGAGGTTAAATTACATTATAAAACCTCCGCTTATAGTAATCAGAGTTTCGTTTATAGTTATCAGAATCTTAAAATGACTCATAAAATGACTCGGCAGATTTCACTTTTCATCAGTCTCCACTCCAGCCTATTTATTGGTTCAGTTACATGCTAGCTTTCATTCAAGATGGTAGTCTTAAACAGTGCTAACAGTGCTTAAACATTGCTATAATTTGTTGGTTCAGGTCCACTCTAGCTTTTGTTAATTGCTAAAAGAATTTCCCTCCTTGATGCCCTACATCTTATAACAATGTCATGGAAACAAGTGACTGAGAGAACCATTAAACTGTTTCACAAAGGGTGGCTTCTTTAAGAAGGGCACGGAAACATCTCCAAATGAAGAACCTGATGCTATTGAAGAGGAAATCATGGAGAAACCCCTGATGGTATGTCAGAAGAAGATTTTAAAAGCTGGTTGGCCATTGATGAGGAAATTCAAGTGGCAGCTACCATGACATCATCAGAAATATGCCAAGCTGTTACTGAAGCAGGCTCTGAATTGGCTGAAGAAAGGGAAGAGAATGAAGACACTAAACAAGAAGATAGTCCAGAAGACCCTCCAACAAATGCTCAGATGCGAGAAGCTCTGCAAATACTACGTTGCAGCGTGCAACACCGATCTGCTGAATTTCAAAAGCATTATGATTATGAGCGCTTTATTAATGACTTACTGCAAACAAACCGCAGGCAAACAACACTACATGAATTTTGACAGTAAATATTAAAGGTATGAATTTTTTAAATTGTTTTATTACTGCCTTTTAACTATTTTAACTTTTCTGTTTTAACATACACCGCTTTATGTTATCAGTCGGTTATTATTATCAATATAGCTGTGTCCCGAAGTGATTATAATAAGCGGATTTACTATATATATATATATATATATATATATATATATATATATATATATTATATATATATATATATATATATATATATATATATATATATATATATATTATATATACAGGGTGGTGCAAAAGTCACATATCATAGGAATTTTCAGTGTTGACTATAATATATTATTTTTCTTTTAGGTAGAGGATAGCTGTGAAATTAACAATAGATGAGAGGGTGAGCTTGGTTTTAATGTATGGAATACCAAGTACAACAAATTGATGATTCATCGATTTGTGGTACCTGGTATTCCATGCATTAAAACCAAGCTGACACTCTCGTCTATTGTTAATTTTGTAGCCATCCCCTATCTAAAAGAAAAAAAAATATTATAATCAACACTGAAAATTCCTATGATGTGTGACTTTTGCGCCACCTTATATATATATATACCAGGTGTCCGAGAATTATCTGTACAATTTTTGGCTGTTATTAAAAGTCAACCATGAAGTGTAGAAATTCCAGTGTTGTCCCATTTTACAGAGAAACTCATTAAGTTTTTTCTGATAACAAGTTTTGACAAGTTTTTTCTTTACAATACGCGGGTGACAGACATTGATGATTTAAAAGCAAGAATCACAGCTGCTATTGAGCGAATTGATGTGGATATGCTGCAGCATACATGGCAACATTTGGATTATCGATTGGATGTTTTGCGAATCACTGATGGTGCGCATATCGAATGTTTGTAACAACGTTACTTTAATAAAAGAAACTTTTGAAAATACAGATTCTAAATAATCTTGTTTAAGAATTTTACGTGTGTTATCAAGAATTTTATTAAAAGATGAAATTGTACAGATAATTTTTGGACACACTGGAATTTCTAAAAAACTTGTCAAAACTTGGTATCAGAAAAAACTTAGTGAGATTCTCTGTAAAATGGGACAACACTGGAGTTTCTACACTTCATGGTTGACTTTTAATAACAGCCAAAAATTGTACAGATAATTCTCGGACACCTGGTATATATATATATATATATGGGATGAAGTTCACAATTAAACATGTGAAATGAATGAATGCTGCAAATCCACAAGGAAAAAGAAAAATGATTCCAAGGCCTTTTGTGTATTCAGAGCTACACCTCATCAGGTGATGAGGTGTAGCTCTGAATACATAAAAGGCCTTGGAATCGTTTTTCTTTTTCCTTGTGGGTTTGCAGCATACATATATATATATATTAGGGTGGTCCAAATCCATAGGGGGAAATTTCAAAATTGTCTTAGATAGTCTCCACAAGTGTGGTTTTTGTCCATTTAGTGTCCACATGGTCTGTGCAAAATTGCAGCGTGATTGTTGAATATTTAGAGGTTGCCCCACTCTGAATATATATTATATAATGTACTTTTTCTTCCGTAGGTCCGATGGCTCAAACTCGATCAATTCCAAAAGTTTGGCTTCTAGGGATGGCAACTGGAACTTTATCCACGTCAAGGCTCCCTACATGCCTTGATGCCCTCCTCTTGGGGCAATACCACCACATCAATCAAAAGCAAACCACCTCCGACAGTCTGAACCAGGCATGCCAGAGGGTGATTGAAGTCTGGACCCGAGCGCGGATCCCAACTCAACGGATCGACTCCTGTGTCCATAAGCTTTCAAAGCTTTTAGACCGCTACAAAACACTCAAGAAGCACAGGACCAGGCAACGTGCCAGCGATAGAATGAATGAAGACATCTTCAAAGCGGACATCCAGGAACTGTTTGACATCGCAACCAGTGATGCCATGAGCACAATCGTCAACGTTGAGGACCGAAATTTCCTGTCCATGCAGCGCAAGGACGTCAATTCTTGCAGCATGGCTGGCAAATTTCATATTAGCCCAATACAATTCACCACTCTAGAAACTGGGAAGCTTTATGCCATCCAGAAAAATCTAGAATATCCTTAACATTTTTAATAAAATGAGACTAAATTTTACTTGTTTCAATTGTCCCATACATACTTAGCATAGTGTTTATGCTGATTGCAATATAGCTTACATTGGTGTACAGTGCAGTATAGCCAAAATTTGAGTTTTACTATTATTGTCCATTGGTTTTTGCTAGGTTAATGGTACCCTCAGATAACTGGAAAATTTAGACAACTGGGAATGGCCTAATCCCCGAGCTTGCTGGATAATGAAGGTTTTACTGTAGTTTGATTTTAATTCTTTTGAAATGTCAGTTTGTTGATATTTTGCAGTAAATCCTGTAATAAGAGTATGGGTTTATTTCCAGCCCTCTGTGACTCTGTGTAAAATCTGCTGGTGGTCTGGATCTGGACCAGGGTCCATCTGTTGGTGACCCTACCCTGCACTATAAGTTTTAAATATTTTACAATACTGGGACACATCTTAATACTACATTTAGCAAACTGTCTAGATGAGGTCTTCATCATGGCCACGTTGCAACACCATGTAAATCAGCAAAGTTAAATGACACTGTGTTAGTAGTTGAATTCAGATGATGCAGTGACCCATGGTTCCCACATAAAGTTGTAGGTACCCTCTGTTACTTGACCTTTGATGTTACAAAGGAGGTTAAACAACCCCAAAACAACAAAAATTCAATTAAGTCAAGTGCTTAATAACTTTTAGTGCATACCTAATATTTTTTATGAAACTATTATATATGAACTAAAAGTTGTTAGTAAATTTGACTCCCTGTTTATATGTTGTATTAAAATGAGTTGGTTATATAATTTTAAAACTGAACATTTTAAAATTCAGTGAATTTTTTTTTTTAAAGCATGTTGATTGATATTAACTTTTGCAAAACATTCTTCTCCAAATTAAGTGGAAGAAAGTACAGTAATCCCTCACTTTACAGAAGGGTTACATTCTGTAAAATCCTTCTGTGAAGCAGATTTCCAGATATTGAATCCTGTTTTCCCATAGCCTTCCATTATATACAGGCAGTCCTCAGGGCAGCCGCTCCCATTAGGCGAGGTTAGTAAATGCTAAGGGCGCCAAAGATCTGGGGGGCGCCAGTGCCTCCCGCCCTATGCATGTCTGATAGTATTATGTAAGAACAACATGAAAAAAATAATGAAGGAATGAGAAGCATAGACAAATGATGAAAGGTTGTACGACGTATGTACACCAGTTTAGCTTGACTGATATTTACATAATTAACTTATTCATCTTATTGGGTCATTATAGAACTTTCACTATCACGACCTTTAACCCTTTAGGGACGGGAGTCGTAAATAAGTGATTTAAAAATGTTGCGCGCACAGACGGGAGTCGTCAATAAGCGACTCGGCTTATTTACGGCTTAATATGAGTTCCGGGAGTCGTCAATAAGCGAATAACTGTTTTTATGTGACATATGCCCTTCTTGCTTGGAAAAAACAGTAGATATGTCCTTTTTGCACGCATATTTTAGCACTTTTGAGCGTTCTGATTTGTTACTACATATGCCTCGCTTTACTCGCTGTTTTGATTGGTCATGACACTTTCTTGAACTGTGAAATGATTTTATAATTTTATAATAAATGTATGTATTAGCAAATTAAAATAGATCAGTGTAAGGCAAATAGTTTCTTCAATATGGTACCATGATTACTTTGTGGGCAAACCCAATCGTGAAGTGGGAGGCGGGTGGGGGCGCCAGCTGCAGTCCTGCTAAGGGCGCCAAATAGGCTGGCGCCGGACCTGGCAGTCCTTGACATACAAATGTCTGACTTACAAACGAACTCCCATAAAATAGTTTTGATTTTTCCCATTTGACATGCAAATTAAAAGTGCTTTTTTTCATTCCATGTTACTTTATCTTATGTTTTATCAACTATATTTATTTCAGGATACATTATTTATTACAGGCTGGTACTGGTATTTACTATAATTTCATGTGAATGTACAATATTTCCTTATAATCTGAGTTACAAACCATTCATCTTACAAATGGGGTTCAAGAACATACCCCATTCATAAGTCAGGGACTGCCTGTATATGGAGATATCTCCATATACAGGCAGTCCCTGACTTATGTATAGGGTCATTCTCTGTCAGATCAACCAGTGCCTAACACCCTCATCTCTCAGATTTTGCTGAAATTTGGTTTATAGAGAGTTTGTGGGCCCTGAATCCATTTCTGAAATTATAAGGTCAATCCGACCAACGGTTCAAGAGATATGACCTCGGGAAATTTGAGGTCACTTGCGAGGTCACTAACATTTGGCGACCCATAACTTGGGTAATAATGGTCACAATTATATAAAAGTATATATATTTAGAATCAGAAAACGACAAGGAATCCAAATATGCAAGTTTTAGAACTCTAGGTTGAAAAATAAAAAGGTTACACTGTAACCAAAATTTGAGGTCACGATTTGACCTCTGGGGTATCAAATGAGAATTTTTTTTTTAAATGTAAAAAATGAAGGCATAGGCATTGGCTATTAGAATCAGCAAAAAAAAGTTGTTTATGTTAGTATTTTTCATGTAACTAACATATAAGTGAACACCATATTCATAAGTTGTGCGTCAATTCTACCTATTTTTTCATACTTAAGCTCATAATTTGACCTATAGAAATTAAAATTACATTTTTTTATAGATATAAAAACAAAGGCAAAAAATGTAAAATTGTATTTCACTGCTAATCTACACTGGCAATAATAGTTATAATAGTGAAAGGGGAAGACCTACTTAGAGGATTCATGTGCTAGCCTAATACAATTTTTGCATGCTCGATGCTCTCATCAATTTCTTTTTGTGGAAAAATGTATTGAATTCTGCTGCCTCCTCTTAGGGTAGGACAACTCATTACAGTTAATATATGATGTCCTGGCACTGCACATGAATCCTTGTTTGATGGATAATAATATGCACTTGATCCTGATGACCCAGAGGGATGTAGAAAGTTCACAGTGAAATCATCAAACTCTTCACAATATTCCTCCACAATTCCATACCAAACTTGCATGTCATAAATGCAGCCAACATACTCTCCTGGTTTGACACATTTTAGGTTACCAAGCATTGCAGGTTCATTAGTAAAATGACTTTTCCTTATTCTTTTCTTTTCTCCAATGCCACTTGAAATGGGATACACCATCAGTTCTTCCTTGTTTAGGGGAACAAATCTATGATATTTCTGAGTTCCAGGAATAGCCCTACTATCCTTGAATCGATGTTCCAACCATTCTTCTGCATCTTTCAAATCAGCTGTAGTTACAAAGAAAAAATTTATCTTCTTGCTCAAGTTTTCTTCACAAAACTGAAACATGTGTTCTGGTGTAAGAATTTGCCTCTGTAGTTCTCTGCAAACTGGCACGAGCAGTAGCTCTTTTCACTGTTCCTCCAATCCCATCACATGCATTTTTGCCATGGGATGTAGCAAAGAAGTGCCATTCACAAGACAGACCAAAATCCTCTTCATGGTAACAGAGATTTGTGAAGTTGTATCTGTTCTTATATTGGCCAGCACATCCATCCGAGAAATAGTGCACCTTCTTCAATTGTGGGCATCTGAATTTAACATATGTCATAAGCTTCAATATGAATGAGTAAACCATTATAGTGTTGTGTTTTAGTGATGCAGATAAGAAACAGACACTAAAATGGCTAAGTTCCTGGTCTGCAGATGATCTATAATAGATGACAAAAGGGTGAACTGTACACTGTGAATTGTCCCAGTGAAACCCTTGGGCAGCATCCTGGACAATGAAAGAATAATTCTCAGAGAAATCACCTACTATAACTACCTCGCTCTGAGGTGGTAGTGTTTCTTTCAACTGCTTGAAGTACTGTGATTGTTGCTGAGCAACAAAGTGATGACGAACCATGCGGGATATTTTCATGCTTAGGGATGATAAGTATTCATGAAGTGGCTCCACCTTATCAACCATTGTACAACGGTCAACAGTCACCCATTGCTTGTAAGATATTTCATTTGGAGCTGATTTCACACTGTCAAGTAACTCAAGAAAATCCAGGACACCCTCTTCTCTTGGGCAATCATTGCAAAGTTGCATCATGCAAGTCTCTCTTTCTGTACTGCAGACACTGTAATCCATAAGATCCTTGTATGAAAGACCTCTTTCTCCCAATGCAGCCAGCTGCAATTTTGGATTTTGATGGTATGTGCAGACACAGACAGAATGAGTCCCACCACTACCGGCAAGCACACAATATGATGGCCGTAATTTTGCAAATGTGGAAAATCCTATTTTGGGATTCTTTTCATCATTTTTATATAGTTCAAACCTCTCTTAAATTCCCGAGGACCAATCATTTTTGCACCTTCATTGCACCTTCAGCACTGATAACTTTCACGCAATCCTTTTGGCCAGGACACATACGACTAACCTCTTCTGACTCATAGAATCTTCTAACTATATCTTTGTGTTCTTCAGATATCACTTTTCCTTTGCTCATTAGTGGAATCTTCGGAAGGATTCCATGTTCTGATTTAAGTGAACGGCTTCTTTTCACCATGTATGCTGTAGTTTGAAAGAAACTAGCTGTTTTTTCAATTGTGTATGGTGAGAGTGTCAATATTTGTAGTTTGTGATGGTGACATTTGCTCTCCAGGAATGACTGTTTCAATTCATTCATTAATTTGTCTAGATGTTTTTCAGATTTAGTTTCAGGTTTTGAAGTATCACTTACCTCCTCGGTAATTTGAACACCATAACTGAGTTCTAGCCTCTCCTTCAGGTGTTTCTGAGCAGATGATAGCTTACCACGAGCCTTGCGCTTTTTCTGGCTTAATGACAGCCCTTCTGAAAAGAACAGAAAAAAAGGTTTCACAACCTGAATATTAGTAATTAAATATTAATTATAGTACCTTAAATGCTATATAATTGGCTATATAGTAGATCAAACAGACCTTGTAGTAAAGTATAAGTTATTATATTAATTTATTACTTACTTTTTTTAACTGGTGTTTGGTCCAGAAATGCTAGAACTGGTTCAACTGATGTTGAAGGATTTTCCTTTATCAAGCAATCACTGTCATTGTCCAGATCTTGAATTGAAGAGATGTTACTCAAGCCACTGATAGTAGATGATTCATTTGAATCCTGCTCAGACTCGTTGTTTTCAGTGGTACTAAGTATAGTGGGGTTTTTCATTATCAGTGTCCAGCAGTTCACACACAACAATGAGTCTTTTTTCACTCTTCCAGCACATTTTTCAACAAGTACATCAGTCACTTTTCTAAGATTGATTGTTATGCGTTTCTTGTGTTTTGAATAGGGTCCTGGCAGTATTTCAAGTGCCGAACCATTGTATTTTGATCTGTAAAGATATAGGATTTACAATTAGGTAATATATATTTTTTAGAAAATATATAGCTATACACACTTAATATTTTAGGCCTTGATAGTCTCTGAGGCTCATTAAAACACCATACCCACCAGCCACCCACAGTGCTGGCTGGAACTGTACTAACCTGTAGACAAGGAATTTTGCAACTATCTGTGTTGATTCTGCACTTAGACAAGTAGCAACATGTTTCAACAGGTTTGTTTAGGCTACATGTGAGCTTAGTCTTCCCCTTTCACTATTATAACTATTATTGCCAGTGTAGATTAGCAGTGAAATACAATTTTTATTAAATTCTTGGAGCTTGAGGTCAAATTGATAGCTAAGATATAAAAATTCCTTGAAATGACAAGCAATTTATAAATATGGTGTTCACTTATAAGTTAGTTACATGAAAAGTACCAACATAAACAAACTTTTTATGATTGTTTCTATTAGTCAAGAAATCTGACTGTTTTTTATATCTATAAAAAATGTAATTTTAATTTCTATAGGTCAAATTATGAGCTTAAGTGTGAAAAAATAGGTAGAATTGACGCACAACTTATGAATATGGTGTTCACTTATATGTTAGTTACATGAAAAATACTAACATAAACAAACTTTTTTTTGCTGATTTTAATAGCCAATGCCTATGCCTTTTTTACATTTAAAAAAAAATTCTCATTTGATACCCCAGAGGTCAAATCGTGACCTCAAATTTTGGTTACAGTGTAACTTTTTTATTTTTCAACCTAGAGTTCTAAAACTTGCATATTTGGATTCCTTGTCGTTTTCTGATTCTAAATATATATACCTTTATATAATTATGACAATTATTACCCAAGTTATGGCTCACCAAATGTTAGTAACCTCGCGAGTGACCTCAAATTGCCCGAGGTCATATCTCTTGAACCGTTGGTCGATTGACCTTATAATTTCGGAAATGGATTCAGGGCTCACAAACTCCCTATAAACCAAATTTCAGCAAAATATGAGAGATGAGGGTGTTAATTTCAATTTTTTTTGGTTGATCTGACAGAGAATGACCCGATACACTTCTACTGAACAAAATCTTAACTATTATGATGTAACAAGTACACATAGCATAACTTTATTAAAATACTCTATACATTATTACTGTATATTATATTTGTATAGTACTTAATAATAAAGTAGGAATAAGGGTGTCTGACTATCAATGGAGATGTGTGAGGCAGCAGGAGGATGGGAGGGAAAGTTGTGGTGAGCATGACTCACTAGTATGAGCCACCTGTGTAAAATTAAAATAGATTAGATATTTTAGTGACTGAGTTAGTGAATTTTTAGACTCAACTTACCATTATAATGAATCTTGCTTCCATTATACTGAATTTTATAACCTTATTAATCATTTCCATTAAAGTGAAATTTCATAAATTGGATTTCCGTAAAGAGGGATTACTGTTGTTGTGGTCAGCTGGCCTTCTTGTGATGAGGGTGCTGATCACCAAACAATTTTATCACAATGAAGACAAGGTCAGATCTGTTAATGCCTGATGATGTGGTGCGTTTAATGAGTTCCACTCATCAGTGATGATTGCCTTTCCAGCTACCTTTTAACTTCTTACCTGATGCAGCAAATAAATGGAAGACCATGGAAGGAGGACTGGGAGGAGGGTCGGCAAATGAGGACAGGTTGAACTGGAAATAGGACAGCAGAGGAGAACAAGTATGAGAGGAATATGGATGAAATCCTATAACAGTAATGAGGCACTAAGGGTGCCAATTTTTGCTTGTGGATACAATATATCTGAAATGATGATAAATTTTCTGATGTTTATTAACAAAATTAAAATTATCCACAGAAAATACAAAATTAAATGAAAGTACAAGAGCATTAAATGAAACCACAATAATGATTTTTTCATAAAAAAGCTGAAACTGAAATTGAACACTTAATTATTACAAGGGATATGTTTTATTTGTTTCTAAAGTATTTTGTCTGATATATTTTATTAATTTCTATATAATTTTGAAAAAAAAAAAAAAAAAAAAATTTTTTTTTTATAAAATATCAATGATTTAATTGATTTAATCAGGTGATTAAATCATTTTGATTTAATCATTGCCATCCCTGGTAAATACTGTACTTTGAATTGAAATACAGTCTTTATACAATGATTCAATAAATTTTTTGCATTATTTAATTTATTTATTTCTTCACTCATCCTATCATTCACTTCTGACTTAGAATTTCTCCATTTTGACAGGAACTGAAGTTGTATCGGAATAGTTGAAAAACCCCTCAGATGTTCTAAAAAAGAAAATTCTCAAAAATCCTTGGTTCAGAGAATATTCTCAAGAAAATTCTTGAGGATATTCTCCTAAAGATTATTCCCAAGAATTTTACATTAGGTACAGCACACCTTATCTTTTGGAAGGTGTTCTAGAAAGAGAGTATATGTAATCTTTCCAGGAAAAATCACTAGAAAATGAAACACCAAGAATGCTAAGAGAAGAGGAAGGATTCAGTTGTGTGTTGAAGATAAGGGGATACTCATGTGGAAGATTGTGACGAGTAGACAGATGGAGGAACTGAGTTTTTGAGATACTGAAGGCCACAAGGTTTTCTCTACCCCAATCAGATATAGCAGAAAGATCAGATGTCAGGTGTCCCATAGCCATACTATGTGAATCATGGAGTGATTGTTGAGAGGGATGCTTTGGGAAGTGGGTGAAGTGGAGTGGAATTATTGGCCAGGGCCAGCGCTATCCACTAGACAAACTAGGTGATTGCCTAGGGTGCCAAAATCTGGGGGTGCCACACAAATTCTGAACAACTTAGACAAAATTACTTAGTCCAACTAAAAACGTGGAAACTTAGTAATGAAGGGAGCAGTGGCTAAGACCGTGGCCGGATGTTTCGTCGATGGACGTTTCATCGAACGGACATTTCGTCGACATGACATTTCGTTGAACGGATGTTTCATCGAAAGATTTTTTTAAAAAGAACTTCATTTTCATGTAAAAATAAAATGAATTTGTTTAAAAGGAGGTTTATTTTCCTTTACAGAATTTTTTTTTGGAAAGAACTGTATTTTCATTTAAAAATAAAATATATTTATTTAAATTTTGGAAGAAAGAAATTTTAAAATTGTGCCCCTATAAACTTACAAATTATGTGCAATAGCTTTTAGGTATTGCAAGCCATCTAAGTTTCCATAGTCATCTAAGAGTTTTTTTATCCTTTCATTAACAATTGCATATTTTTTTTTACTATCTCTTGGCATAATACCACCTAAAGCCGGTTGTATTGTTAGTTCCCAATCATTTTGTTCTTTTTTGAGTTTTGTAATTAGGCGAGCTAAGTTTGGATGAATGATTGATAGTCGTAGTTGAAATGCGCGGTGCCAACCTTCAAGAGAATTATTTGTGCGAGGTATTCCTGCTAAGGTCTTTTCTCTTACATTCCACATTGAGATATCAAATTGCGGGCGTCTTCGCCTTCCCTTTTGCACAGCGCCTAACCAAGTACTCTCAAAGTAGACGAGAAACTCCCCTAAGACATGATCAGTTTCCTCGTCTAAAGAAGCAATCAGTTCGTTAAACATGTCAATGACGTCATCTTTCGGAACGAATGCCAAGGCTTGAATGTTTTTGATTAGGAGAGCATTCCTTGGATCGTTATACCAATTTTGCAGGCCGCGGGACTGGATGTTTCTCCAGAGACATTGACCAAAGTGAAAAAAACATCCAAAGATATGCGAATCAGGAAAATGTTTTTCTATGCTCCTGATTGCAGCTTTTTTCAAAATCAACAGTTACTGAAATAGGTTTCATAGGACGCGTTTCTTTAAGTTTAGAAAATATCGTATCATATGTTTCTTGATTTTTGAATTCCGTGATGCAATACACTAGTGGAACAGTATGGTTTTCTCCAAGAAGAGCATGGATGGAATATAGTTGACAGCCGGCAGGAGCAGTGTCGAATGTACCATCGCAAAACCAATGCATACTCTTTGCCAGTAAATCAAGATTAGCGTCAGTTGCCATAATAATAATGATTTTCTGAAAGAATAGGACGAATCTCTCTCCCCTTAATGAAACCCTAAGTTGGTCTGTTACTTCATTTCCATCAGGGAGTTTCCTTTGTCTTCTAATCATTCTGCTAAGACTTTCCTTTTTGGGAAGAGAACCAGCTGCTTCTAAGGGGAAGTCAGATGTGCAGTTCTGAATTATAGTACGCGTAACTTCTTCCGTATCGGAGGCTCTTGCCTTCATCTTTTGTACTGTCTTGAGTACAACGTCTCTGCTGGCATCTGGTGGGTGAGAATGTGGGAGTGGATCACCTTGCAGAATATCATTCATTGTTTTAAGTCACCCTCCGCATTTTCCTCTTTCTTCGCATTTCCAATATGTAATATCATCCTTCTTTTTGTCAACAGTATAAGCATACCCATTGTACAGCAGTTTCCTTCTGCCACGTTTAGTAAGAGTGAATTCCATGGGCTGTAAAAGAAAATATTTTGATTTAGTTTTTTATTTGAAATATACACATCTTAAATTGAGTTATAGGTGTAACCTTATATATATATATATATATGTATATAAGGCAAAATTGGTATAACGATCCAAGGAATGACACAAATGAAATAATTAGGATAGCAGAAGAATTTTACACAAAACTATACAGCAGTAATGAAACACAAGACTTAGAAAGTGCAGATAGAGAAGCTGGGGGGGAGTAGTAGTACCTTTAGTAGTAAAATATATTTAGAAAAAGCAATTAACAACTCTTACCTCTAAACTAAATACAATCCAAATTTCAATACAGTTGGCAGTAAGGACGTCTTCACTTTACCAAATTCAATGATTAATAACTTACAAACAAAATAAGTTTGGGACAATGCCTTACTTTACCAAATTCAATGATTAATAACTTACAAACAAAATAAGTTTGGGACAATGCCTTACTTTACCCGGCTGTGGACGCTGGTTGGTTTATTAACCTCTAAGTGCGCAATTACCTGGTTGGTTGATTAACCTCTAATTGCACCATTACATTATCTGAGATGGGATGGTAGAAATATGAAATAGCCATTTGACGATACATCTGTCGATGAAACGTCCATTCAACGAAATGTCCGTTCGATGATACACGTCTGACGAAACATCCGGTGATGAAAAGTCTGGCGACAAAAAGTCCGAGCACCGCTAAGACTGATGATAGCAATGTTGAGGAAAAAAAAACTTTGTTGGAAGTGTTTTATTAAAAGAATGAGAAAATTTTGTTCTCACAAGAAGCAGCAATGCTTTGGGGTGGGGTGGAACGGAACTTCCACCCTCTCCCCGACACTCCCCCACTCCACGACACTCCCCCACTCCACCCTCTCCCCGACACTCCCCCACTCCACCCTCTCCCCGATACTCCCCCACTCCACCCCCACCCTCTCCCTCTCCCTGACACTCCACCCCCACCCTCTCCCTGACACTCCCCACTCCACCCCCATCCTCCTCTGTCCTGCGGGTGACCTCACCTTTTCCCACCTGCCCCTACCTTCCACGAGGAAGAGGAGGAATGTAATAATAAATTTGTAATTTCTGTAATAAATAATAATGCAATATTAAATATAATAAATTTAATAATAAATGTAATAATTATGTAAAAAAATAATAGAATCTGTATGTATAGAACAAGAAGATAGTTTTAAATTTGTGTGAATATACTTATAAGTGGGTCCCTTTAATAAAAATGCCCTTCCAGTGTCGGGAGAATGGGATCTAACCTAGGTGTGAATTTCTTAATGGTCCCTGTCTCATGAAAAAAGACTGTTTTCCCTCTTGTTTTAGGTTCATTCATTTTTCTGTATCCTCCACCTAAAGAGGATGCCAGTGGGCATCAAAACTATTATGGAAATAAACTCTGTCTATTAGAGTGGGTTTTTATCATCATATTTTGACCTTCACGTAGAAAAAAGTGAAGTTTTTTGCATTTATATATTTCTTGTTTGCAAGTTAATTATAATTTTATGACTGCATTTTTCAGCTGGAGTAAAGAGGGTGATGACTGGAGGAAGTTGTAAAAAAAATTGTCTGGAGCACAAAATCATAAAAGGAAAGCAGAAACAGATATCAAACTAAAAAAACAAGCAGTTTCACTTTTGAAACATCTTCGTCTACAGTGCTCAGATATCGAACACTCAGCTGATCAAAGAGAGGCTAATAATGAGATAGCAGTTTCTACTACAGACTCTCAAAATGGAGGTGAATATATTCCGAATACAGAAAAAGAAAAAAGTGATTTTTGTCAGAATCCAGATTTGGAAAGACATGAAGGTGAAAGCACCACTAGTTTGAACTTTGGAGACCCAGCTACATGGCCCAAATGTGACCAGCATCTGCAACTAATCTTGGTGGAACATGGACCAGAACAATTTCAGCAATATGATTTTCCTAAAGACCATCAACAAAGAAGATTCTCATCAATTCATTACTGTAGAAAACTTCCCAATGGCGAACAAATGCATCGGAAGTGGCTACAATATTCCAAGTCAAAGGACTCAGTATTTTGCTTTTGTTGTAAGCTGTTTACTGTAAACCAAAATGGTTCGTCTCTTGCTGGTGAAGGTTGCAGAGACTGGAAAAACATATCTGCAGTTCTAGCATTGCATGAAAGAAGTAAGGAACATTTGAATAATTTTCAGAACTGGAGAGAACTTGAACTAAGATTGAACAGCAAGAAAACAATTTACGAAACAAATATGTGCCACATCAAACAGCAAGAAAAATATTGGCAACAAATCTTAGAATGGCTGATTGCTTTAGTGAGAGTTCTTGCTATGCAAAATCTGCCTTTTAGAGGATCTTGGTTTGTAACTAGCTTCTTTAACCTATTATTATTACAGTATTAAATAATTTTATTATTGTTATATACAAGCAGTGAAAAAATAATGGGATACAATTTATGTTTATATATTATTTTCAAAGAACCTAAAGAAAAAGGAAAAAAATGTAACATTTTTTAACCTTAGTATCCATATCTGTTAACAGAATTGCTGTAGCTGTTTGCACAATGTTGTAGCAGAAAATTGAATCATCACCAGCTGAACTATTGATACAATATTGTACGCTATATATTATAAGCCACTGTTCCTGTATTCAGCAAGCAGTCATAACTGCAGAGCTCAGTAAGACTGGTACTGACCAAGGTAATCCCCAGGTCATAAGGCTTGTTAATCCATGGCAGGTGTGGACCTCACATTGGCTGGCTAGGGCCTGGATATTCCCACAGGTCATAAGCCTAGCTCATCTGGGATCAGACGTGGTTGATAGGTTACCATACTGCTAATGGCCAACCCATCTATACAATCTTAAAGGTTCTTTAATACTACTAAGTGCTATTGAAAGTCCTTTCATCAAGTTCCGTGTTTGACAGAATTAAATATACTAATCTTTTTTCTTATAGTAAATAACAAATGAGAGCATTGTAAATTATTCTTATTATTTCGTTGTAAATTTATAATTATAGCATACATGATTTAGGTAAATCTAAATAACATCTTATGTAGGTTAAGTGCTATACACAGCAGACAAGCATATCCTTAAAAATGACAAAAAAGTCTGAAAACTTTAGTGTAATTCCATCTGTGTTTCATATGTAACTGCAGATGTATGGTAATACAGTTCTCTCATGCCTTGAAAGAGGTAAATTGTAGAAGATATTATTATTATACATATTATATTATTAACAGAAATTTGTTTTTTATTGACATTTTATTCACTGACTTTGTGATAATAATTATGTGGAATTATTTGCATGAATGAAAATATGAAGCCACAAGATGAAAATGTACATGTTATCAACAGTTTTCGAGTTGCAAAAACAATATAGTAGCTAATAGAGTTCCTACATTACCTTATCAGAACTTAATGGGTGGGGGGTTGCACATTGAAGGGCTCGCCTAGGGTGCTGAATAGGCCTACCCTGGCGCTGGCCCTGTCATTGGCATAGGAGTGAATAGGACAGGAAGTGCAAATTAAAAGATTAATAAATAAGAGGAAAAGAGTGGGTGAGAGGACAGAACCCTGAGGAACACCATGACTGATAGCTTTAGGAGAAGAACAGTGACCATCTACAACCATAGCAAGAGGTTGGCCAGAAAGAAAATTAGAGATGAAGGCACAGATAGAAGGATAGAAACTGAAGGAGGGCAGTTTGGAAATTAAAGATTTGTGCCAGACTCTATCAAAAGTTTTGGATATGTCTAGTGCAATAGCAAAAGTTTCACTGAAATACCAAAAGGAGGATGACCAAGAGTTGGAGAGATATGCACGAAGATTGCCAGTGGAGCATCCCTTGTGGAACCCATACTCATGATCTGAAAGAAGATTGTGAGAAGAGAGGTGTTTAAGAATCTTTCTGAACTGCGTAATCCAAGATGCAGTCGTTTTGAAGTTGAGGGAGCTTTAATTTCATGATATGAATATTGTACAATACTGAAAAAAGTCTATGGAGAAAAATAACCAGTTCTTTTATATATAAAATTATAAATTGTCTTACAATTATAAACAGGTACATCTTCATCTTTGGTATTATTAAATACATATTATGAAAAAACACATTTGAACCCCAGGTCACCCTCTCGGAAAATTCTGAAAAAATTATCATTTGTAATTCTGTCAAACTTATGCACAGATCCCAAATTTTAGGTCAGTATTACTTATAGTTTTTGAGATACAACAATTTGAAATTGTGCTATTTTCCTTATTTTTTGGCATCATTGGCAAAATCACATGAATGTCCAACTTTAGGCAACCATATCTTTTTTGTTTATCCCTTCACAAGGCTGATATGTGGTATATATGGTAACGAGTAGTCATAGAATCCATATTTGATGTCAAATGAAACCTATCTCTTATAGTTTGCCACATACAAGGCTTCAAAAATCAAAGAAAGCTTAAAAATTCACTAATGGTTACCTTCTTTTCACTGGTACTGATAAAAAACTATTTATACTTAAGAGCTGAAAATAATTTTACAGTTTGTTGTAGTGTATTTGTAGTTAGAAATGCTTTCAAAAGCTCTCTATTATCTATAGAATTGGAAACAATAACTAGGTATTAAAAAAAAAAGGAAAAATTTCATTTTTGCAAAAAAGAAGCCTATATTCATGCCCATTATTACCCCATCAGGACAGTTAGCCATCACTTTCATATTTTTACCATATGTTCATATACATTTAGGCAAACTACAGTCAAAGTTTGGTTTTGGTGGTCAGCTTCCTTCAGTATTTAAGCTGCATTGGCCAGAGGGTGTCATATGATCCTCACTGCAGCGAGCCTGGTGGGTGTCAAGTGACTTTTGATCAGATCTGAGCCAGAATTTCAAGCTGATGTCCTGAAAAATGGATGGAACTTCTTGGTCTGGCACTCTGCGAGCTGTTGCCATGAGGGTGTCCTTAAATTTCTCATATATATGGCTTGGTGAGAGCCCCATATATATGATAATCCCATTTACTCCCCCCTTTCCCCCGTCTATGGCGCACAGTGGGTTAACATGATCATTGTTTAACAAACAGTAAACTTGTTTGAGTTTGTTCAAGAAATATTAGTATTGCGCAATATTACATACAGGGAATATGATGACCTAATCTTGTCTGAACTTGTACATACCTTGTGCAATCCCTGCTACTATATATAAGCTGTCCCAATCTCATGAATTCTCATACTTACAGAAATGGAGTTGGAGGCTACACAAAGCTGTTCTATTGGACAGAAATTACATGATGTATGTCATAAAAGGACTTACTGAGAAAAACTTGGTATACTCATGTTGGATCAGTTAACCAGTGAAGATAAAGCGCTGCTGTCATGGAGATGTGATATATTGTTGGCAAACAGTTATACTGTTTTTTTCATCATAAGAAAATGTTTTTGTTTCATTACGAAAATCTTCAATGCTATTGTGCAGACCCAAGAAAAGTTCACAGAAAGAAAATTGCAAGTAAGTTTCCTATATATTACATTATTGAATGTTGTATTTACATTGTTCTAACATTCCTATCTAATACCAGTAAGTTTATATTCATTTATAACATTTGTAGTTTTGTATCTTATGGCGAGTGAGTTTTGAGAAAAATTTGATTTAGAATTGTATTTTATGATTATCAGAATATGAAGAACAATGCCTACAGCCTCTACTGGATGATGGAGCAGGTACCAGTAGGTCTTGTGGATCAATTGAAGATTTTCAGCCAGTAGTAGTTCTTTGTCAGGAACTGAACACAAGTGCTAGTGTCCTGGACTGTTCTCCTCTAAAATTTGAGAGTGACAAGGACAAAGTTCTTACACCACTGTGACCATAGGCACTGGTGATGATGATGATGCAGATCTCTCAGATCAAAATGTTGGCAAATGGCAAACTTGCCAGCCTGGTAAATATGTAGCATGTGTTTATGATGGAAACTGGTATGTGGGTAATATAAAAGATCATTCTTATGAACATTCTGATGTTTTAGTCACTTTCATGAAAAGATCACACAAAAGTGTTTTGTCTTGGCCAGCAATATCAAGAACAGATGAATGCTGGGTGCCATTCCAACATGTTATCTGTGTAGTAAGTTCACCAACTGTCCAGGGAAGAGGTGCTCATCATTATACCCTAAACCCAAATGACCTTAACAAAATTCAAACACTATTTCCTACATTTCTTTAGTGTGCTTTAAGTACCGTATGAGATGAATGTTGAGTAATCAAGTAATTCATTTGTAGGAACTTCACTTTTAACACATGTTTAAGCAGTACATATTTACTAAATTGAGGACATGGTGAATTTAACAAATTTAATATTTAAGTTGGAATCTTGATTTCGGAAATATTTTTCAGTTTCAGGTCCCTTATTAAATGACAGAAGGATATAAAGTTGTATCTGTAATTCTTGAATGTTTCAGATGATCATTTCTCATGATATATGTATGTGTAATGCTGAAATATATTCATGTTACTCTGATATTTTTACTTTGCATTTTTGTGTAAATTATGGTAATTTTGAAAAAAAAAAAATTTAAATTGAAGGAAGCTGACCACCAAAACCAAACTGTGACTGTAGTTTGCCTAAATGTATATGAACATATGGTAAAAATATGGAAGTGATGGCTAACTGTCCTGATGGGGTAATAATGGCATGAATATAGGCTTCTTTTTGCAAAAATAAAATTTTCCAATTTTTTTATTACTTATTGTTTCCAATTCTATAGATAATAGAGAGCTTTTGAAAGCATTTCTGACTACAAATGCATTATGACAAACTGTAAAATTAATTTCAGCTCTCAAGTATGGATAGTTTTTTTATCAGTATCAGTGAAAAGAAGGTAATCATTAGTGAATTTTTAAGCTTTCTTTGATTTTTGAAGCCTTGTAGATGGCAAACTATAAGAGATAGGTTTGATTTGACATCAAATATGGATTCTATGACTACTGTTTACCATATATACCACATATCAGTCTTGTGAAGAGATAAACAAAAAAGATATGGTTGCCTAAAGTTGGACATTCGTGTGATTTTGCCAACAGTGCCAAAAAATAAGGAAAAAAAGCATAATTTGAAATTGCTGTATCTAAAAAATTATAAGTAATATTGACCTAAAATTTGGGATTTGTGCATTAAGTTGGATAGAATTACAAATGATAATTTTTTCAGAATTTTCTGAGGGTGAACTGGGAAGTTGTTCAAAATTTGGGTGATTTCATATGGAATTGACTATATATGCACAGTAGAATCCGTTTATTGTAATCACCGATATTGTTATCAATCGCCTAATGTTATCAGAATTAACAGTCCCAAAGCATCGAGGTTAAATTACATTATAAAACCTCCGCTTATAGTAATCAGAGTTTCGTTTATAGTTATCAGAATCTTAAAATGACTCATAAAATGACTCGGCAGATTTCACTTTTCATCAGTCTCCACTCCAGCCTATTTATTGGTTCAGTTACATGCTAGCTTTCATTCAAGATGGTAGTCTTAAACAGTGCTAACAGTGCTTAAACATTGCTATAATTTGTTGGTTCAGGTCCACTCTAGCTTTTGTTAATTGCTAAAAGAATTTCCCTCCTTGATGCCCTACATCTTATAACAATGTCATGGAAACAAGTGACTGAGAGAACCATTAAACTGTTTCACAAAGGGTGGCTTCTTTAAGAAGGGCACGGAAACATCTCCAAATGAAGAACCTGATGCTATTGAAGAGGAAATCATGGAGAAACCCCCTGATGGTATGTCAGAAGAAGATTTTAAAAGCTGGTTGGCCATTGATGAGGAAATTCAAGTGGCAGCTACCATGACATCATCAGAAATATGCCAAGCTGTTACTGAAGCAGGCTCTGAATTGGCTGAAGAAAGGGAAGAGAATGAAGACACTAAACAAGAAGATAGTCCAGAAGACCCTCCAACAAATGCTCAGATGCGAGAAGCTCTGCAAATACTACGTTGCAGCGTGCAACACCGATCTGCTGAATTTCAAAAGCATTATGATTATGAGCGCTTTATTAATGACTTACTGCAAACAAACCGCAGGCAAACAACACTACATGAATTTTGACAGTAAATATTAAAGGTATGAATTTTTTAAATTGTTTTATTACTGCCTTTTAACTATTTTAACTTTTCTGTTTTAACATACACCGCTTTATGTTATCAGTCGGTTATTATTATCAATATAGCTGTGTCCCGAAGTGATTATAATAAGCGGATTCTACTATATATATATATATATATATATATATATATATATATATATATATTATATATATATATATATATATATATATATATATATATATATATATATATATATATACAGGGTGGTGCAAAAGTCACATATCATAGGAATTTTCAGTGTTGACTATAATTATATTTTTCTTTTAGGTAGAGGATAGCTGTGAAATTAACAATAGATGAGAGGGTGAGCTTGGTTTTAATGTATGGAATACCAAGTACAACAAATTGATGATTCATCGATTTGTGGTACCTGGTATTCCATGCATTAAAACCAAGCTGACACTCTCGTCTATTGTTAATTTTGTAGCCATCCCCTATCTAAAAGAAAAAAAAATATTATAATCAACACTGAAAATTCCTATGATGTGTGACTTTTGCGCCACCTTATATATATATATATACCAGGTGTCCGAGAATTATCTGTACAATTTTTGGCTGTTATTAAAAGTCAACCATGAAGTGTAGAAATTCCAGTGTTGTCCCATTTTACAGAGAAACTCATTAAGTTTTTTCTGATAACAAGTTTTGACAAGTTTTTTCTTTACAATACGCGGGTGACAGACATTGATGATTTAAAAGCAAGAATCACAGCTGCTATTGAGCGAATTGATGTGGATATGCTGCAGCATACATGGCAACATTTGGATTATCGATTGGATGTTTTGCGAATCACTGATGGTGCGCATATCGAATGTTTGTAACAACGTTACTTTAATAAAAGAAACTTTTGAAAATACAGATTCTAAATAATCTTGTTTAAGAATTTTACGTGTGTTATCAAGAATTTTATTAAAAGATGAAATTGTACAGATAATTTTTGGACACACTGGAATTTCTAAAAAACTTGTCAAAACTTGGTATCAGAAAAAACTTAGTGAGATTCTCTGTAAAATGGGACAACACTGGAGTTTCTACACTTCATGGTTGACTTTTAATAACAGCCAAAAATTGTACAGATAATTCTCGGACACCTGGTATATATATATATATATATGGGATGAAGTTCACAATTAAACATGTGAAATGAATGAATGCTGCAAATCCACAAGGAAAAAGAAAAATGATTCCAAGGCCTTTTGTGTATTCAGAGCTACACCTCATCAGGTGATGAGGTGTAGCTCTGAATACATAAAAGGCCTTGGAATCGTTTTTCTTTTTCCTTGTGGGTTTGCAGCATACATATATATATATATTAGGGTGGTCCAAATCCATAGGGGGAAATTTCAAAATTGTCTTAGATAGTCTCCACAAGTGTGGTTTTTGTCCATTTAGTGTCCACATGGTCTGTGCAAAATTGCAGCGTGATTGTTGAATATTTAGAGGTTGCCCCACTCTGAATATATATATTATATAATGTACTTTTTCTTCCGTAGGTCCGATGGCTCAAACTCGATCAATTCCAAAAGTTTGGCTTCTAGGGATGGCAACTGGAACTTTATCCACGTCAAGGCTCCCTACATGCCTTGATGCCCTCCTCTTGGGGCAATACCACCACATCAATCAAAAGCAAACCACCTCCGACAGTCTGAACCAGGCATGCCAGAGGGTGATTGAAGTCTGGACCCGAGCGCGGATCCCAACTCAACGGATCGACTCCTGTGTCCATAAGCTTTCAAAGCTTTTAGACCGCTACAAAACACTCAAGAAGCACAGGACCAGGCAACGTGCCAGCGATAGAATGAATGAAGACATCTTCAAAGCGGACATCCAGGAACTGTTTGACATCGCAACCAGTGATGCCATGAGCACAATCGTCAACGTTGAGGACCGAAATTTCCTGTCCATGCAGCGCAAGGACGTCAATTCTTGCAGCATGGCTGGCAAATTTCATATTAGCCCAATACAATTCACCACTCTAGAAACTGGGAAGCTTTATGCCATCCAGAAAAATCTAGAATATCCTTAACATTTTTAATAAAATGAGACTAAATTTTACTTGTTTCAATTGTCCCATACATACTTAGCATAGTGTTTATGCTGATTGCAATATAGCTTACATTGGTGTACAGTGCAGTATAGCCAAAATTTGAGTTTTACTATTATTGTCCATTGGTTTTTGCTAGGTTAATGGTACCCTCAGATAACTGGAAAATTTAGACAACTGGGAATGGCCTAATCCCCGAGCTTGCTGGATAATGAAGGTTTTACTGTAGTTTGATTTTAATTCTTTTGAAATGTCAGTTTGTTGATATTTTGCAGTAAATCCTGTAATAAGAGTATGGGTTTATTTCCAGCCCTCTGTGACTCTGTGTAAAATCTGCTGGTGGTCTGGATCTGGACCAGGGTCCATCTGTTGGTGACCCCTACCCTGCACTATAAGTTTTAAATATTTTACAATACTGGGACACATCTTAATACTACATTTAGCAAACTGTCTAGATGAGGTCTTCATCATGGCCACGTTGCAACACCATGTAAATCAGCAAAGTTAAATGACACTGTGTTAGTAGTTGAATTCAGATGATGCAGTGACCCATGGTTCCCACATAAAGTTGTAGGTACCCTCTGTTACTTGACCTTTGATGTTACAAAGGAGGTTAAACAACCCCAAAACAACAAAAATTCAATTAAGTCAAGTGCTTAATAACTTTTAGTGCATACCTAATATTTTTTATGAAACTATTATATATGAACTAAAAGTTGTTAGTAAATTTGACTCCCTGTTTATATGTTGTATTAAAATGAGTTGGTTATATAATTTTAAAACTGAACATTTTAAAATTCAGTGAATTTTTTTTTTTAAAGCATGTTGATTGATATTAACTTTTGCAAAACATTCTTCTCCAAATTAAGTGGAAGAAAGTACAGTAATCCCTCACTTTACAGAAGGGTTACATTCTGTAAAATCCTTCTGTGAAGCAGATTTCCAGATATTGAATCCTGTTTTCCCATAGCCTTCCATTATATACAGGCAGTCCTCAGGGCAGCCGCTCCCATTAGGCGAGGTTAGTAAATGCTAAGGGCGCCAAAGATCTGGGGGGCGCCAGTGCCTCCCGCCCTATGCATGTCTGATAGTATTATGTAAGAACAACATGAAAAAAATAATGAAGGAATGAGAAGCATAGACAAATGATGAAAGGTTGTACGACGTATGTACACCAGTTTAGCTTGACTGATATTTACATAATTAACTTATTCATCTTATTGGGTCATTATAGAACTTTCACTATCACGACCTTTAACCCTTTAGGGACGGGAGTCGTAAATAAGTGATTTAAAAATGTTGCGCGCACAGACGGGAGTCGTCAATAAGCGACTCGGCTTATTTACGGCTTAATATGAGTTCCGGGAGTCGTCAATAAGCGAATAACTGTTTTTATGTGACATATGCCCTTCTTGCTTGGAAAAAACAGTAGATATGTCCTTTTTGCACGCATATTTTAGCACTTTTGAGCGTTCTGATTTGTTACTACATATGCCTCGCTTTACTCGCTGTTTTGATTGGTCATGACACTTTCTTGAACTGTGAAATGATTTTATAATTTTATAATAAATGTATGTATTAGCAAATTAAAATAGATCAGTGTAAGGCAAATAGTTTCTTCAATATGGTACCATGATTACTTTGTGGGCAAACCCAATCGTGAAGTGGGAGGCGGGTGGGGGCGCCAGCTGCAGTCCTGCTAAGGGCGCCAAATAGGCTGGCGCCGGACCTGGCAGTCCTTGACATACAAATGTCTGACTTACAAACGAACTCCCATAAAATAGTTTTGATTTTTCCCATTTGACATGCAAATTAAAAGTGCTTTTTTTCATTCCATGTTACTTTATCTTATGTTTTATCAACTATATTTATTTCAGGATACATTATTTATTACAGGCTGGTACTGGTATTTACTATAATTTCATGTGAATGTACAATATTTCCTTATAATCTGAGTTACAAACCATTCATCTTACAAATGGGGTTCAAGAACATACCCCATTCATAAGTCAGGGACTGCCTGTATATGGAGATATCTCCATATACAGGCAGTCCCTGACTTATGTATAGGGTCATTCTCTGTCAGATCAACCAGTGCCTAACACCCTCATCTCTCAGATTTTGCTGAAATTTGGTTTATAGAGAGTTTGTGGGCCCTGAATCCATTTCTGAAATTATAAGGTCAATCCGACCAACGGTTCAAGAGATATGACCTCGGGAAATTTGAGGTCACTTGCGAGGTCACTAACATTTGGCGACCCATAACTTGGGTAATAATGGTCACAATTATATAAAAGTATATATATTTAGAATCAGAAAACGACAAGGAATCCAAATATGCAAGTTTTAGAACTCTAGGTTGAAAAATAAAAAGGTTACACTGTAACCAAAATTTGAGGTCACGATTTGACCTCTGGGGTATCAAATGAGAATTTTTTTTTTAAATGTAAAAAATGAAGGCATAGGCATTGGCTATTAGAATCAGCAAAAAAAAGTTTGTTTATGTTAGTATTTTTCATGTAACTAACATATAAGTGAACACCATATTCATAAGTTGTGCGTCAATTCTACCTATTTTTTCATACTTAAGCTCATAATTTGACCTATAGAAATTAAAATTACATTTTTTTATAGATATAAAAACAAAGGCAAAAAATGTAAAATTGTATTTCACTGCTAATCTACACTGGCAATAATAGTTATAATAGTGAAAGGGGAAGACCTACTTAGAGGATTCATGTGCTAGCCTAATACAATTTTTGCATGCTCGATGCTCTCATCAATTTCTTTTTGTGGAAAAATGTATTGAATTCTGCTGCCTCCTCTTAGGGTAGGACAACTCATTACAGTTAATATATGATGTCCTGGCACTGCACATGAATCCTTGTTTGATGGATAATAATATGCACTTGATCCTGATGACCCAGAGGGATGTAGAAAGTTCACAGTGAAATCATCAAACTCTTCACAATATTCCTCCACAATTCCATACCAAACTTGCATGTCATAAATGCAGCCAACATACTCTCCTGGTTTGACACATTTTAGGTTACCAAGCATTGCAGGTTCATTAGTAAAATGACTTTTCCTTATTCTTTTCTTTTCTCCAATGCCACTTGAAATGGGATACACCATCAGTTCTTCCTTGTTTAGGGGAACAAATCTATGATATTTCTGAGTTCCAGGAATAGCCCTACTATCCTTGAATCGATGTTCCAACCATTCTTCTGCATCTTTCAAATCAGCTGTAGTTACAAAGAAAAAATTTATCTTCTTGCTCAAGTTTTCTTCACAAAACTGAAACATGTGTTCTGGTGTAAGAATTTGCCTCTGTAGTTCTCTGCAAACTGGCACGAGCAGTAGCTCTTTTCACTGTTCCTCCAATCCCATCACATGCATTTTTGCCATGGGATGTAGCAAAGAAGTGCCATTCACAAGACAGACCAAAATCCTCTTCATGGTAACAGAGATTTGTGAAGTTGTATCTGTTCTTATATTGGCCAGCACATCCATCCGAGAAATAGTGCACCTTCTTCAATTGTGGGCATCTGAATTTAACATATGTCATAAGCTTCAATATGAATGAGTAAACCATTATAGTGTTGTGTTTTAGTGATGCAGATAAGAAACAGACACTAAAATGGCTAAGTTCCTGGTCTGCAGATGATCTATAATAGATGACAAAAGGGTGAACTGTACACTGTGAATTGTCCCAGTGAAACCCTTGGGCAGCATCCTGGACAATGAAAGAATAATTCTCAGAGAAATCACCTACTATAACTACCTCGCTCTGAGGTGGTAGTGTTTCTTTCAACTGCTTGAAGTACTGTGATTGTTGCTGAGCAACAAAGTGATGACGAACCATGCGGGATATTTTCATGCTTAGGGATGATAAGTATTCATGAAGTGGCTCCACCTTATCAACCATTGTACAACGGTCAACAGTCACCCATTGCTTGTAAGATATTTCATTTGGAGCTGATTTCACACTGTCAAGTAACTCAAGAAAATCCAGGACACCCTCTTCTCTTGGGCAATCATTGCAAAGTTGCATCATGCAAGTCTCTCTTTCTGTACTGCAGACACTGTAATCCATAAGATCCTTGTATGAAAGACCTCTTTCTCCCAATGCAGCCAGCTGCAATTTTGGATTTTGATGGTATGTGCAGACACAGACAGAATGAGTCCCACCACTACCGGCAAGCACACAATATGATGGCCGTAATTTTGCAAATGTGGAAAATCCTATTTTGGGATTCTTTTCATCATTTTTATATAGTTCAAACCTCTCTTAAATTCCCGAGGACCAATCATTTTTGCACCTTCATTGCACCTTCAGCACTGATAACTTTCACGCAATCCTTTTGGCCAGGACACATACGACTAACCTCTTCTGACTCATAGAATCTTCTAACTATATCTTTGTGTTCTTCAGATATCACTTTTCCTTTGCTCATTAGTGGAATCTTCGGAAGGATTCCATGTTCTGATTTAAGTGAACGGCTTCTTTTCACCATGTATGCTGTAGTTTGAAAGAAACTAGCTGTTTTTTCAATTGTGTATGGTGAGAGTGTCAATATTTGTAGTTTGTGATGGTGACATTTGCTCTCCAGGAATGACTGTTTCAATTCATTCATTAATTTGTCTAGATGTTTTTCAGATTTAGTTTCAGGTTTTGAAGTATCACTTACCTCCTCGGTAATTTGAACACCATAACTGAGTTCTAGCCTCTCCTTCAGGTGTTTCTGAGCAGATGATAGCTTACCACGAGCCTTGCGCTTTTTCTGGCTTAATGACAGCCCTTCTGAAAAGAACAGAAAAAAAGGTTTCACAACCTGAATATTAGTAATTAAATATTAATTATAGTACCTTAAATGCTATATAATTGGCTATATAGTAGATCAAACAGACCTTGTAGTAAAGTATAAGTTATTATATTAATTTATTACTTACTTTTTTTAACTGGTGTTTGGTCCAGAAATGCTAGAACTGGTTCAACTGATGTTGAAGGATTTTCCTTTATCAAGCAATCACTGTCATTGTCCAGATCTTGAATTGAAGAGATGTTACTCAAGCCACTGATAGTAGATGATTCATTTGAATCCTGCTCAGACTCGTTGTTTTCAGTGGTACTAAGTATAGTGGGGTTTTTCATTATCAGTGTCCAGCAGTTCACACACAACAATGAGTCTTTTTTCACTCTTCCAGCACATTTTTCAACAAGTACATCAGTCACTTTTCTAAGATTGATTGTTATGCGTTTCTTGTGTTTTTGAATAGGGTCCTGGCAGTATTTCAAGTGCCGAACCATTGTATTTTGATCTGTAAAGATATAGGATTTACAATTAGGTAATATATATTTTTTAGAAAATATATAGCTATACACACTTAATATTTTAGGCCTTGATAGTCTCTGAGGCTCATTAAAACACCATACCCACCAGCCACCCACAGTGCTGGCTGGAACTGTACTAACCTGTAGACAAGGAATTTTGCAACTATCTGTGTTGATTCTGCACTTAGACAAGTAGCAACATGTTTCAACAGGTTTGTTTAGGCTACATGTGAGCTTAGTCTTCCCCTTTCACTATTATAACTATTATTGCCAGTGTAGATTAGCAGTGAAATACAATTTTTATTAAATTCTTGGAGCTTGAGGTCAAATTGATAGCTAAGATATAAAAATTCCTTGAAATGACAAGCAATTTATAAATATGGTGTTCACTTATAAGTTAGTTACATGAAAAGTACCAACATAAACAAACTTTTTATGATTGTTTCTATTAGTCAAGAAATCTGACTGTTTTTTATATCTATAAAAAATGTAATTTTAATTTCTATAGGTCAAATTATGAGCTTAAGTGTGAAAAAATAGGTAGAATTGACGCACAACTTATGAATATGGTGTTCACTTATATGTTAGTTACATGAAAAATACTAACATAAACAAACTTTTTTTTGCTGATTTTAATAGCCAATGCCTATGCCTTCATTTTTTACATTTAAAAAAAAAATTCTCATTTGATACCCCAGAGGTCAAATCGTGACCTCAAATTTTGGTTACAGTGTAACTTTTTTATTTTTCAACCTAGAGTTCTAAAACTTGCATATTTGGATTCCTTGTCGTTTTCTGATTCTAAATATATATACCTTTATATAATTATGACAATTATTACCCAAGTTATGGCTCACCAAATGTTAGTAACCTCGCGAGTGACCTCAAATTGCCCGAGGTCATATCTCTTGAACCGTTGGTCGATTGACCTTATAATTTCGGAAATGGATTCAGGGCTCACAAACTCCCTATAAACCAAATTTCAGCAAAATATGAGAGATGAGGGTGTTAATTTCAATTTTTTTTGGTTGATCTGACAGAGAATGACCCGATACACTTCTACTGAACAAAATCTTAACTATTATGATGTAACAAGTACACATAGCATAACTTTATTAAAATACTCTATACATTATTACTGTATATTATATTTGTATAGTACTTAATAATAAAGTAGGAATAAGGGTGTCTGACTATCAATGGAGATGTGTGAGGCAGCAGGAGGATGGGAGGGAAAGTTGTGGTGAGCATGACTCACTAGTATGAGCCACCTGTGTAAAATTAAAATAGATTAGATATTTTAGTGACTGAGTTAGTGAATTTTTAGACTCAACTTACCATTATAATGAATCTTGCTTCCATTATACTGAATTTTATAACCTTATTAATCATTTCCATTAAAGTGAAATTTCATAAATTGGATTTCCGTAAAGAGGGATTACTGTTGTTGTGGTCAGCTGGCCTTCTTGTGATGAGGGTGCTGATCACCAAACAATTTTATCACAATGAAGACAAGGTCAGATCTGTTAATGCCTGATGATGTGGTGCGTTTAATGAGTTCCACTCATCAGTGATGATTGCCTTTCCAGCTACCTTTTAACTTCTTACCTGATGCAGCAAATAAATGGAAGACCATGGAAGGAGGACTGGGAGGAGGGTCGGCAAATGAGGACAGGTTGAACTGGAAATAGGACAGCAGAGGAGAACAAGTATGAGAGGAATATGGATGAAATCCTATAACAGTAATGAGGCACTAAGGGTGCCAATTTTTGCTTGTGGATACAATATATCTGAAATGATGATAAATTTTCTGATGTTTATTAACAAAATTAAAATTATCCACAGAAAATACAAAATTAAATGAAAGTACAAGAGCATTAAATGAAACCACAATAATGATTTTTTCATAAAAAAGCTGAAACTGAAATTGAACACTTAATTATTACAAGGGATATGTTTTATTTGTTTCTAAAGTATTTTGTCTGATATATTTTATTAATTTCTATATAATTTTGAAAAAAAAAAAAAAAAAAAAATTTTTTTTTTATAAAAATATCAATTGATTTAATCAGGTGATTAAATCATTTTGATTTAATCATTGCCATCCCTGGTAAATACTGTACTTTGAATTGAAATACAGTCTTTATACAATGATTCAATAAATTTTTTGCATTATTTAATTTATTTATTTCTTCACTCATCCTATCATTCACTTCTGACTTAGAATTTCTCCATTTTGACAGGAACTGAAGTTGTATCGGAATAGTTGAAAAACCCCTCAGATGTTCTAAAAAAGAAAATTCTCAAAAATCCTTGGTTCAGAGAATATTCTCAAGAAAATTCTTGAGGATATTCTCCTAAAGATTATTCCCAAGAATTTTACATTAGGTACAGCACACCTTATCTTTTGGAAGGTGTTCTAGAAAGAGAGTATATGTAATCTTTCCAGGAAAAATCACTAGAAAATGAAACACCAAGAATGCTAAGAGAAGAGGAAGGATTCAGTTGTGTGTTGAAGATAAGGGGATACTCATGTGGAAGATTGTGACGAGTAGACAGATGGAGGAACTGAGTTTTTGAGATACTGAAGGCCACAAGGTTTTCTCTACCCCAATCAGATATAGCAGAAAGATCAGATGTCAGGTGTCCCATAGCCATACTATGTGAATCATGGAGTGATTGTTGAGAGGGATGCTTTGGGAAGTGGGTGAAGTGGAGTGGAATTATTGGCAGGGCCAGCGCTATCCACATAGACAAACTAGGTGATTGCCTAGGGTGCCAAAATCTGGGGGTGCCACACAAATTCTGAACAACTTAGACAAAATTACTTAGTCCAACTAAAAACGTGGAAACTTAGTAATGAAGGGAGCAGTGGCTAAGACCGTGGCCGGATGTTTCGTCGATGGACGTTTCATCGAACGGACATTTCGTCGACATGACATTTCGTTGAACGGATGTTTCATCGAAAGATTTTTTTAAAAAGAACTTCATTTTCATGTAAAAATAAAATGAATTTGTTTAAAAGGAGGTTTATTTTCCTTTACAGAATTTTTTTTTGGAAAGAACTGTATTTTCATTTAAAAATAAAATATATTTATTTAAATTTTGGAAGAAAGAAATTTTAAAATTGTGCCCCTATAAACTTACAAATTATGTGCAATAGCTTTTAGGTATTGCAAGCCATCTAAGTTTCCATAGTCATCTAAGAGTTTTTTTATCCTTTCATTAACAATTGCATATTTTTTTTTACTATCTCTTGGCATAATACCACCTAAAGCCGGTTGTATTGTTAGTTCCCAATCATTTTGTTCTTTTTTGAGTTTTGTAATTAGGCGAGCTAAGTTTGGATGAATGATTGATAGTCGTAGTTGAAATGCGCGGTGCCAACCTTCAAGAGAATTATTTGTGCGAGGTATTCCTGCTAAGGTCTTTTCTCTTACATTCCACATTGAGATATCAAATTGCGGGCGTCTTCGCCTTCCCTTTTGCACAGCGCCTAACCAAGTACTCTCAAAGTAGACGAGAAACTCCCCTAAGACATGATCAGTTTCCTCGTCTAAAGAAGCAATCAGTTCGTTAAACATGTCAATGACGTCATCTTTCGGAACGAATGCCAAGGCTTGAATGTTTTTGATTAGGAGAGCATTCCTTGGATCGTTATACCAATTTTGCAGGCCGCGGGACTGGATGTTTCTCCAGAGACATTGACCAAAGTGAAAAAAACATCCAAAGATATGCGAATCAGGAAAATGTTTTTCTATGCTCCTGATTGCAGCTTTTTTCAAAATCAACAGTTACTGAAATAGGTTTCATAGGACGCGTTTCTTTAAGTTTAGAAAATATCGTATCATATGTTTCTTGATTTTTGAATTCCGTGATGCAATACACTAGTGGAACAGTATGGTTTTCTCCAAGAAGAGCATGGATGGAATATAGTTGACAGCCGGCAGGAGCAGTGTCGAATGTACCATCGCAAAACCAATGCATACTCTTTGCCAGTAAATCAAGATTAGCGTCAGTTGCCATAATAATAATGATTTTCTGAAAGAATAGGACGAATCTCTCTCCCCTTAATGAAACCCTAAGTTGGTCTGTTACTTCATTTCCATCAGGGAGTTTCCTTTGTCTTCTAATCATTCTGCTAAGACTTTCCTTTTTGGGAAGAGAACCAGCTGCTTCTAAGGGGAAGTCAGATGTGCAGTTCTGAATTATAGTACGCGTAACTTCTTCCGTATCGGAGGCTCTTGCCTTCATCTTTTGTACTGTCTTGAGTACAACGTCTCTGCTGGCATCTGGTGGGTGAGAATGTGGGAGTGGATCACCTTGCAGAATATCATTCATTGTTTTAAGTCACCCTCCGCATTTTCCTCTTTCTTCGCATTTCCAATATGTAATATCATCCTTCTTTTTGTCAACAGTATAAGCATACCCATTGTACAGCAGTTTCCTTCTGCCACGTTTAGTAAGAGTGAATTCCATGGGCTGTAAAAGAAAATATTTTGATTTAGTTTTTTATTTGAAATATACACATCTTAAATTGAGTTATAGGTGTAACCTTATATATATATATATATGTATATAAGGCAAAATTGGTATAACGATCCAAGGAATGACACAAATGAAATAATTAGGATAGCAGAAGAATTTTACACAAAACTATACAGCAGTAATGAAACACAAGACTTAGAAAGTGCAGATAGAGAAGCTGGGGGGAGTAGTAGTACCTTTAGTAGTAAAATATATTTAGAAAAAGCAATTAACAACTCTTACCTCTAAACTAAATACAATCCAAATTTCAATACAGTTGGCAGTAAGGACGTCTTCACTTTACCAAATTCAATGATTAATAACTTACAAACAAAATAAGTTTGGGACAATGCCTTACTTTACCAAATTCAATGATTAATAACTTACAAACAAAATAAGTTTGGGACAATGCCTTACTTTACCCGGCTGTGGACGCTGGTTGGTTTATTAACCTCTAAGTGCGCAATTACCTGGTTGGTTGATTAACCTCTAATTGCACCATTACATTATCTGAGATGGGATGGTAGAAATATGAAATAGCCATTTGACGATACATCTGTCGATGAAACGTCCATTCAACGAAATGTCCGTTCGATGATACACGTCTGACGAAACATCCGGTGATGAAAAGTCTGGCGACAAAAAGTCCGAGCACCGCTAAGACTGATGATAGCAATGTTGAGGAAAAAAAAACTTTGTTGGAAGTGTTTTATTAAAAGAATGAGAAAATTTTGTTCTCACAAGAAGCAGCAATGCTTTGGGGTGGGGTGGAACGGAACTTCCACCCTCTCCCCGACACTCCCCCACTCCACGACACTCCCCCACTCCACCCTCTCCCCGACACTCCCCACTCCACCCTCTCCCCGATACTCCCCCACTCCACCCCCACCCTCTCCCTCTCCCTGACACTCCACCCCCACCCTCTCCCTGACACTCCCCCACTCCACCCCCATCCTCCTCTGTCCTGCGGGTGACCTCACCTTTTCCCACCTGCCCCTACCTTCCACGAGGAAGAGGAGGAATGTAATAATAAATTTGTAATTTCTGTAATAAATAATAATGCAATATTAAATATAATAAATTTAATAATAAATGTAATAATTATGTAAAAAAATAATAGAATCTGTATGTATAGAACAAGAAGATAGTTTTAAATTTGTGTGAATATACTTATAAGTGGGTCCCTTTAATAAAAATGCCCTTCCAGTGTCGGGAGAATGGGATCTAACCTAGGTGTGAATTTCTTAATGGTCCCTGTCTCATGAAAAAAGACTGTTTTCCCTCTTGTTTTAGGTTCATTCATTTTTCTGTATCCTCCACCTAAAGAGGATGCCAGTGGGCATCAAAACTATTATGGAAATAAACTCTGTCTATTAGAGTGGGTTTTTATCATCATATTTTGACCTTCACGTAGAAAAAAGTGAAGTTTTTTGCATTTATATATTTCTTGTTTGCAAGTTAATTATAATTTTATGACTGCATTTTTCAGCTGGAGTAAAGAGGGTGATGACTGGAGGAAGTTGTAAAAAAAATTGTCTGGAGCACAAAATCATAAAAGGAAAGCAGAAACAGATATCAAACTAAAAAAACAAGCAGTTTCACTTTTGAAACATCTTCGTCTACAGTGCTCAGATATCGAACACTCAGCTGATCAAAGAGAGGCTAATAATGAGATAGCAGTTTCTACTACAGACTCTCAAAATGGAGGTGAATATATTCCGAATACAGAAAAAGAAAAAAGTGATTTTTGTCAGAATCCAGATTTGGAAAGACATGAAGGTGAAAGCACCACTAGTTTGAACTTTGGAGACCCAGCTACATGGCCCAAATGTGACCAGCATCTGCAACTAATCTTGGTGGAACATGGACCAGAACAATTTCAGCAATATGATTTTCCTAAAGACCATCAACAAAGAAGATTCTCATCAATTCATTACTGTAGAAAACTTCCCAATGGCGAACAAATGCATCGGAAGTGGCTACAATATTCCAAGTCAAAGGACTCAGTATTTTGCTTTTGTTGTAAGCTGTTTACTGTAAACCAAAATGGTTCGTCTCTTGCTGGTGAAGGTTGCAGAGACTGGAAAAACATATCTGCAGTTCTAGCATTGCATGAAAGAAGTAAGGAACATTTGAATAATTTTCAGAACTGGAGAGAACTTGAACTAAGATTGAACAGCAAGAAAACAATTTACGAAACAAATATGTGCCACATCAAACAGCAAGAAAAATATTGGCAACAAATCTTAGAATGGCTGATTGCTTTAGTGAGAGTTCTTGCTATGCAAAATCTGCCTTTTAGAGGATCTTGGTTTGTAACTAGCTTCTTTAACCTATTATTATTACAGTATTAAATAATTTTATTATTGTTATATACAAGCAGTGAAAAAATAATGGGATACAATTTATGTTTATATATTATTTTCAAAGAACCTAAAGAAAAAGGAAAAAAATGTAACATTTTTTAACCTTAGTATCCATATCTGTTAACAGAATTGCTGTAGCTGTTTGCACAATGTTGTAGCAGAAAATTGAATCATCACCAGCTGAACTATTGATACAATATTGTACGCTATATATTATAAGCCACTGTTCCTGTATTCAGCAAGCAGTCATAACTGCAGAGCTCAGTAAGACTGGTACTGACCAAGGTAATCCCCAGGTCATAAGGCTTGTTAATCCATGGCAGGTGTGGACCTCACATTGGCTGGCTAGGGCCTGGATATTCCCACAGGTCATAAGCCTAGCTCATCTGGGATCAGACGTGGTTGATAGGTTACCATACTGCTAATGGCCAACCCATCTATACAATCTTAAAGGTTCTTTAATACTACTAAGTGCTATTGAAAGTCCTTTCATCAAGTTCCGTGTTTGACAGAATTAAATATACTATACCTAACTTTTTTTCTTATAGTAAATAACAAATGAGAGCATTGTAAATTATTCTTATTATTTCGTTGTAAATTTATAATTATAGCATACATGATTTAGGTAAATCTAAATAACATCTTATGTAGGTTAAGTGCTATACACAGCAGACAAGCATATCCTTAAAAATGACAAAAAAGTCTGAAAACTTTAGTGTAATTCCATCTGTGTTTCATATGTAACTGCAGATGTATGGTAATACAGTTCTCTCATGCCTTGAAAGAGGTAAATTGTAGAAGATATTATTATTATACATATTATATTATTAACAGAAATTTGTTTTTTATTGACATTTTATTCACTGACTTTGTGATAATAATTATGTGGAATTATTTGCATGAATGAAAATATGAAGCCACAAGATGAAAATGTACATGTTATCAACAGTTTTTCGAGTTGCAAAAACAATATAGTAGCTAATAGAGTTCCTACATTACCTTATCAGAACTTAATGGGTGGGGGGTTGCACATTGAAGGGCTCGCCTAGGGTGCTGAATAGCCTACCCTGGCGCTGGCCCTGTCATTGGCATAGGAGTGAATAGGACAGGAAGTGCAAATTAAAAGATTAATAAATAAGAGGAAAAGAGTGGGTGAGAGGACAGAACCCTGAGGAACACCATGACTGATAGCTTTAGGAGAAGAACAGTGACCATCTACAACCATAGCAAGAGGTTGGCCAGAAAGAAAATTAGAGATGAAGGCACAGATAGAAGGATAGAAACTGAAGGAGGGCAGTTTGGAAATTAAAGATTTGTGCCAGACTCTATCAAAAGTTTTGGATATGTCTAGTGCAATAGCAAAAGTTTCACTGAAATACCAAAAGGAGGATGACCAAGAGTTGGAGAGATATGCACGAAGATTGCCAGTGGAGCATCCCTTGTGGAACCCATACTCATGATCTGAAAGAAGATTGTGAGAAGAGAGGTGTTTAAGAATCTTTCTGAACTGCGTAATCCAAGATGCAGTAGTTTTGAAGTTGAGGGAGCTTTAATTTCATGATATGAATATTGTACAATACTGAAAAAAGTCTATGGAGAAAAATAACCAGTTCTTTTATATATAAAATTATAAATTGTCTTACAATTATAAACAGGTACATCTTCATCTTTGGTATTATTAAATACATATTATGAAAAAACACATTTGAACCCCAGGTCACCCTCTCGGAAAATTCTGAAAAAATTATCATTTGTAATTCTGTCAAACTTATGCACGATCCCAAATTTTTAGGTCAGTATTACTTATAGTTTTTGAGATACAACAATTTGAAATTGTGCTATTTTCCTTATTTTTTGGCATCATTGGCAAAATCACATGAATGTCCAACTTTAGGCAACCATATCTTTTTTGTTTATCCCTTCACAAGGCTGATATGTGGTATATATGGTAACGAGTAGTCATAGAATCCATATTTGATGTCAAATGAAACCTATCTCTTATAGTTTGCCACATACAAGGCTTCAAAAATCAAAGAAAGCTTAAAAATTCACTAATGGTTACCTTCTTTTCACTGGTACTGATAAAAAACTATTTATACTTAAGAGCTGAAAATAATTTTACAGTTTGTTGTAGTGTATTTGTAGTTAGAAATGCTTTCAAAAGCTCTCTATTATCTATAGAATTGGAAACAATAACTAGGTATTAAAAAAAAAAGGAAAAATTTCATTTTTGCAAAAAAGAAGCCTATATTCATGCCCATTATTACCCCATCAGGACAGTTAGCCATCACTTTCATATTTTTACCATATGTTCATATACATTTAGGCAAACTACAGTCAAAGTTTGGTTTTGGTGGTCAGCTTCCTTCAGTATTTAAGCTGCATTGGCCAGAGGGTGTCATATGATCCTCACTGCAGCGAGCCTGGTGGGTGTCAAGTGACTTTTGATCAGATCTGAGCCAGAATTTCAAGCTGATGTCCTGAAAAATGGATGGAACTTCTTGGTCTGGCACTCTGCGAGCTGTTGCCATGAGGGTGTCCTTAAATTTCTCATATATATGGCTTGGTGAGAGCCCCATATATATGATAATCCCATTTACTCCCCCCTTTCCCCCGTCTATGGCGCACAGTGGGTTAACATGATCATTGTTTAACAAACAGTAAACTTGTTTGAGTTTGTTCAAGAAATATTAGTATTGCGCAATATTACATACAGGGAATATGATGACCTAATCTTGTCTGAACTTGTACATACCTTGTGCAATCCCTGCTACTATATATAAGCTGTCCCAATCTCATGAATTCTCATACTTACAGAAATGGAGTTGGAGGCTACACAAAGCTGTTCTATTGGACAGAAATTACATGATGTATGTCATAAAAGGACTTACTGAGAAAAACTTGGTATACTCATGTTGGATCAGTTAACCAGTGAAGATAAAGCGCTGCTGTCATGGAGATGTGATATATTGTTGGCAAACAGTTATACTGTTTTTTTTCATCATAAGAAAATGTTTTTGTTTCATTACGAAAATCTTCAATGCTATTGTGCAGACCCAAGAAAAGTTCACAGAAAGAAAATTGCAAGTAAGTTTCCTATATATTACATTATTGAATGTTGTATTTACATTGTTCTAACATTCCTATCTAATACCAGTAAGTTTATATTCATTTATAACATTTGTAGTTTTGTATCTTATGGCGAGTGAGTTTTGAGAAAAATTTGATTTAGAATTGTATTTTATGATTATCAGAATATGAAGAACAATGCCTACAGCCTCTACTGGATGATGGAGCAGGTACCAGTAGGTCTTGTGGATCAATTGAAGATTTTCAGCCAGTAGTAGTTCTTTGTCAGGAACTGAACACAAGTGCTAGTGTCCTGGACTGTTCTCCTCTAAAATTTGAGAGTGACAAGGACAAAGTTCTTACACCACTGTGACCATAGGCACTGGTGATGATGATGATGCAGATCTCTCAGATCAAAATGTTGGCAAATGGCAAACTTGCCAGCCTGGTAAATATGTAGCATGTGTTTATGATGGAAACTGGTATGTGGGTAATATAAAAGATCATTCTTATGAACATTCTGATGTTTTAGTCACTTTCATGAAAAGATCACACAAAAGTGTTTTGTCTTGGCCAGCAATATCAAGAACAGATGAATGCTGGGTGCCATTCCAACATGTTATCTGTGTAGTAAGTTCACCAACTGTCCAGGGAAGAGGTGCTCATCATTATACCCTAAACCCAAGTGACCTTAACAAAATTCAAACACTATTTCCTACATTTCTTTAGTGTGCTTTAAGTACCGTATGAGATGAATGTTGAGTAATCAAGTAATTCATTTGTAGGAACTTCACTTTTAACACATGTTTAAGCAGTACATATTTACTAAATTGAGGACATGGTGAATTTAACAAATTGAATATTTAAGTTGGAATCTTGATTTCGGAAATATTTTTCAGTTTCAGGTCCCTTATTAAATGACAGAAGGATATAAAGTTGTATCTGTAATTCTTGAATGTTTCAGATGATCATTTCTCATGATATATGTATGTGTAATGCTGAAATATATTCATGTTACTCTGATATTTTTACTTTGCATTTTTGTGTAAATTATGGTAATTTTGAAAAAAAAAAAATTTAAATTGAAGGAAGCTGACCACCAAAACCAAACTGTGACTGTAGTTTGCCTAAATGTATATGAACATATGGTAAAAATATGGAAGTGATGGCTAACTGTCCTGATGGGGTAATAATGGCATGAATATAGGCTTCTTTTTGCAAAAATAAAATTTTCCAATTTTTTTATTACTTATTGTTTCCAATTCTATAGATAATAGAGAGCTTTTGAAAGCATTTCTGACTACAAATGCATTATGACAAACTGTAAAATTAATTTCAGCTCTCAAGTATGGATAGTTTTTTTATCAGTATCAGTGAAAAGAAGGTAATCATTAGTGAATTTTTAAGCTTTCTTTGATTTTTGAAGCCTTGTAGATGGCAAACTATAAGAGATAGGTTTGATTTGACATCAAATATGGATTCTATGACTACTGTTTACCATATATACCACATATCAGTCTTGTGAAGAGATAAACAAAAAAGATATGGTTGCCTAAAGTTGGACATTCGTGTGATTTTGCCAACAGTGCCAAAAAATAAGGAAAAAAAGCATAATTTGAAATTGCTGTATCTAAAAAATTATAAGTAATATTGACCTAAAATTTGGGATTTGTGCATTAAGTTGGATAGAATTACAAATGATAATTTTTTCAGAATTTTCTGAGGGTGAACTGGGAAGTTGTTCAAAATTTGGTTGATTTCATATGGAATTGACTATATATGCACAGTAGAATCCGTTTATTGTAATCACCGATATTGTTATCAATCGCCTAATGTTATCAGAATTAACAGTCCCAAAGCATCGAGGTTAAATTACATTATAAAACCTCCGCTTATAGTAATCAGAGTTTCGTTTATAGTTATCAGAATCTTAAAATGACTCATAAAATGACTCGGCAGATTTCACTTTTCATCAGTCTCCACTCCAGCCTATTTATTGGTTCAGTTACATGCTAGCTTTCATTCAAGATGGTAGTCTTAAACAGTGCTAACAGTGCTTAAACATTGCTATAATTTGTTGGTTCAGGTCCACTCTAGCTTTTGTTAATTGCTAAAAGAATTTCCCTCCTTGATGCCCTACATCTTATAACAATGTCATGGAAACAAGTGACTGAGAGAACCATTAAACTGTTTCACAAAGGGTGGCTTCTTTAAGAAGGGCACGGAAACATCTCCAAATGAAGAACCTGATGCTATTGAAGAGGAAATCATGGAGAAACCCCCTGATGGTATGTCAGAAGAAGATTTTAAAAGCTGGTTGGCCATTGATGAGGAAATTCAAGTGGCAGCTACCATGACATCATCAGAAATATGCCAAGCTGTTACTGAAGCAGGCTCTGAATTGGCTGAAGAAAGGGAAGAGAATGAAGACACTAAACAAGAAGATAGTCCAGAAGACCCTCCAACAAATGCTCAGATGCGAGAAGCTCTGCAAATACTACGTTGCAGCGTGCAACATCGATCTGCTGAATTTCAAAAGCATTATGATTATGAGCGCTTTATTAATGACTTACTGCAAACAAACCGCAGGCAAACAACACTACATGAATTTTGACAGTAAATATTAAAGGTATGAATTTTTTAAATTGTTTTATTACTGCCTTTTAACTATTTTAACTTTTCTGTTTTAACATACACCGCTTTATGTTATCAGTCGGTTATTATTATCAATATAGCTGTGTCCCGAAGTGATTATAATAAGCGGATTCTACTATATATATATATATATATATATATATATTATATATATATATATATATATATATATATATATATACAGGGTGGTGCAAAAGTCACATATCATAGGAATTTTCAGTGTTGACTATAATATATTATTTTTCTTTTAGGTAGAGGATAGCTGTGAAATTAACAATAGATGAGAGGGTGAGCTTGGTTTTAATGTATGGAATACCAAGTACAACAAATTGATGATTCATCGATTTGTGGTACCTGGTATTCCATGCATTAAAACCAAGCTGACACTCTCGTCTATTGTTAATTTTGTAGCCATCCCCTATCTAAAAGAAAAAAAATATTATAATCAACACTGAAAATTCCTATGATGTGTGACTTTTGCGCCACCTTATATATATATATATATATATATATATATATATATATATATATATATCCAGGTGTCCGAGAATTATCTGTACAATTTTTGGCTGTTATTAAAAGTCAACCATGAAGTGTAGAAATTCCAGTGTTGTCCCATTTTACAGAGAAACTCATTAAGTTTTTTCTGATAACAAGTTTTGACAAGTTTTTTCTTTACAATACGCGGGTGACAGACATTGATGATTTAAAAGCAAGAATCACAGCTGCTATTGAGCGAATTGATGTGGATATGCTGCAGCATACATGGCAACATTTGGATTATCGATTGGATGTTTTGCGAATCACTGATGGTGCACATATCGAATGTTTGTAACAACGTTACTTTAATAAAAGAAACTTTTGAAAATACAGATTCTAAATAATCTTGTTTAAGAATTTTACGTGTGTTATCAAGAATTTTATTAAAAGATGAAATTGTACAGATAATTTTTGGACACACTGGAATTTCTAAAAAACTTGTCAAAACTTGGTATCAGAAAAAACTTAGTGAGATTCTCTGTAAAATGGGACAACACTGGAGTTTCTACACTTCATGGTTGACTTTTAATAACAGCCAAAAATTGTACAGATAATTCTCGGACACCTGGTATATATATATATATATATGGGATGAAGTTCACAATTAAACATGTGAAATGAATGAATGCTGCAAATCCACAAGGAAAAAGAAAAATGATTCCAAGGCCTTTTGTGTATTCAGAGCTACACCTCATCAGGTGATGAGGTGTAGCTCTGAATACATAAAAGGCCTTGGAATCGTTTTTCTTTTTCCTTGTGGGTTTGCAGCATACATATATATATATATTAGGGTGGTCCAAATCCATAGGGGGAAATTTCAAAATTGTCTTAGATAGTCTCCACAAGTGTGGTTTTTGTCCATTTAGTGTCCACATGGTCTGTGCAAAATTGCAGCGTGATTGTTGAATATTTAGAGGTTGCCCCACTCTGAATATATATATATTATATAATGTACTTTTTCTTCCGTAGGTCCGATGGCTCAAACTCGATCAATTCCAAAAGTTTGGCTTCTAGGGATGGCAACTGGAACTTTATCCACGTCAAGGCTCCCTACATGCCTTGACGCCCTCCTCTTGGGGCAATACCACCACATCAATCAAAAGCAAACCACCTCCGACAGTCTGAACCAGGCATGCCAGAGGGTGATTGAAGTCTGGACCCGAGCGCGGATCCCAACTCAACGGATCGACTCCTGTGTCCATAAGCTTTCAAAGCTTTTAGACCGCTACAAAACACTCAAGAAGCACAGGACCAGGCAACGTGCCAGCGATAGAATGAATGAAGACATCTTCAAAGCGGACATCCAGGAACTGTTTGACATCGCAACCAGTGATGCCATGAGCACAATCGTCAACGTTGAGGACCGAAATTTCCTGTCCATGCAGCGCAAGGACGTCAATTCTTGCAGCATGGCTGGCATTGATAAGGAAACGACTACACAAGAGGACAGAAAGCGATCCAGAATGGAGAAGGAAGCCAAGAGGAAGGCAAGGCATGAAGCAACACAGAAAGATTTGGAAGAAGCAGGAGTGTCATCAATTGATCTTTCCTCTTCTTCTTCTTCCCTTTTTTCGCAAGACGACGACGACTATAGACCATCGGTTCCGATTCCTTCTTCGTCTGAAGCTCCGGCACCAAAGTGTCCCAAGAACAAGGTTACGAACATTTTCCAATCTCCAGAAGTCATTGGAGCAATGGATCGCACCAATCTTTCTGACCGGAATGCTGTTTTCGTAACTGGAGCTGTATTACAGGCCGCGGGGCATGATCTGTCTGGGATGACGTGCTCTCGGAGCTCTATTCATCGCTACAGAGAAAGTGGGCGAGAACAGGCAGCTCGAGAAGACCTAGAATCATTCTCTCTAGAAGACCTTGTCCTTCTCCATTGGGACGGAAAGCTTCTCCCCGGCATTGAAGGGAAGAAGACGAATGTGCATCGGATAGCAATCCTTATAACATTCAATGGACAGAAGCTGCTTGGTGTCCCAAAGATGAAACAAGGAACTGGAGAAGCACAGGCCCAGGCATGCCTTCAAACTATGAAATTATGGAATGTGGAACAGCATGTGAGAGGTCTCGTCTTCGATACCACTGCGTCAAACACGGGTTTACATCGCGGAGCCTGTGTCAGGATTGAAGAAGCATTGGGTCACGAGCTAGTTTGGATCGGTTGTCGACATCATATACTTGAAGTCGTACTTGCTGATGTCTTTGCCTCAATATTTGGCTCAACAGGAAGTCCTGAAACAGGCCTTTTTAAGCGATTTCAAAAGGAATGGCCATCTCTCTCCCACGAAGCATTTGTCTCAGCATCGGACAGCTTGTTCGAGAACCCTCAACTCCAAGAGATGAGAAAAGAGATGCTCACTTACTTACCTAACGCTCTTCAGGCAAGCCAACCTCGTGACGACTACAAGGAGTTCCTTGAACTATCTTTGCTCTTCCTGGGGGGAAAGACTGGTGGTCAACTCTTTATCCGAGCTCCGGGTCCCATGCACCACGCGAGATGGATGGCGAAGGCGATTTATGCGCTGAAAATCTACCTCTTTCACTATCAATTCAAGCTCACAGCACGCGAAGAACGAAACGTGACTCAGCTGGCTTTATTTGTCAGTCTGATTTACGTCAAGTACTGGCATGAAGCGCCAATGGGGACACAAGCTCCTCTCAATGATCTCAAAATGCTGCATCTTCTGGAAAAATATCCACACGGAGGAGCTGCACAAGCGGCGAAGACAGCTCTAAGACGCCACCTGTGGTACTTGTCGGAGCATCTGATTGGACTGGCCTTCTTCGATAATAGAATCGATCCTGATACCAAAAGGAGAATGGTTCAACACCTCCAACATCCCCAAAAGAATGGCTGCCCCCGACGAATCGACATGGCGGAAGCTGGTGTTGAAAATGATGTGGCATCCTTCGTCACGAAAAGGACATTGACCCTCTTTGATGCCTTGAAAGTTGGAGGTAAGGAGGAAGCGCGCCAGTTACTTCAAAAAGATCCACGGGAATGGCCAAATGACAAGAACTACAGGGAACTTAGAGATCGCGCCTTCAAGATGAAAGTCGTCAATGATGCTGCCGAACGAGGTATTGCTCTCGCACAACGCTACAATGACACTTTGACACGAAACGAGGACCAGAAGCAGTACCTCCTACAACTCGTAGCCGCCCACCAAAAACAGATACCAATACCATCCAAGGCGACTCTGATGCAGAAGAAATAATGAAGATACACCCATTATCATGTCCTATTGTCTTACTGTTTTCTTTCATATTCTTTGAGAACCAAAAAAAAATTTAGTTATTCAGTTGTCTATATATTTTCACAAATTTTCAAAAAGGGGGCAAGTGGGGCGACCCCTAAATATTAACCGAATAACGTGAAACTTTGCACAAATACTGTCCACACCAAGAGGCATAAAACCAACCTTGTGGAGAGAACTTAGTCTATGCTTTAACTTTTTGGACCACCCTAATATATATATATATATATATATATATATATATATATATATATATATATGATGGAAATAATCATGAAAGAAAATTAAAGCACTTGAGCGCTATTTCATATTTTAATTTTCCTTCATGGTTATTTTCAGCATAAATATTATTCACATGTTACTTTCAGGAAACATATATATATATATATATATATATTTTTTTTTTAAGTTCGGGAAGAACCGATTCGCCTCTATTTAAAAGGGCATATCTCGGCGGAAAAACAAAGAAAAAGTGAGAGGAAAGACAGAGGAAAAAGAAAGGGTGGAGGGGGACAGTCGAAGTGGAAAAAGACCAAGGATGACAAGGACTGCAAGGTCGAGCCCCATCATCCTTGGGTGCTAGGGCCGGGAGGGCGCACGTGAAACCTCCTGGAACAAGCACGTACAAACGAGCACAAAGAGCACTCAAGAGCACGAGCTTAGAACCCCCTTGCGGGGATATATATATATATATATATATATATATATATATATATATATATATATATATATATATATATAAAACACACACACACACACACTGTATGTATACTGTATAAGGTTTAACTCATTTCAGTTGGTTAAATTTCATGGGAGAGTTTTTGAGGTGTTGAGAATACAGTATATATATATTATTTTCATTTCTCTTCTGCATTTTTAATAGGAGCAAATGATAAGGAAAGTATACCATATCATGGGCTGTATTGCAGTACTTATTGATATGAAATTAGTGTTATACATTTAACTAATAAATCATTGTTAATAATCATCTGCTTTAGTTAATATGGTCCTATGGTGCGTAAAGGAAATTTTCTGCATTATTGATCCTTTGAGGTTGGTATTTTATTTGTTAGGTAAGGTATTTAATAAATGACATTTGAGTATCATTTTAGTGGTCTTGATAATGTATATTAAAAATTAACTTCAACATTAAGAATTAATATGATCATAAGATATTGCAAAAGAAAGGTTTTGTATTGTTTGATTACTTTTAGGCTTATATTTTTAAATAAAACTGGTTTTGAGCAGCATTTACAAAATAAAGGAGGAGGTTTTGAGGGGTTGATTTTATTTTAAATAAACCCCAAACAAATATGACAAATCATAAGGTATATTGCTAGTTTTATTACATGATAATGTTGGCTTAATTTATGAGTAATTACAGATTAGTTAAAGGACATTATGCAACTAGGGCCTATCTCAAAATTTGCAAATATCATCATTCATACAAGTTACCAAATAACTAAATCTTTTTCAGTGAGGAAGAAAAAGATGATGTTGAGAAATATTTAGAAAAATTTAAATCTAGAAAAGGACTTTCATCTGATGTTATGCAAACAGTTGGACGAGAAATAAGGTTTTCTGAGGTGTTCACTATGGAGGGCTTTAAAAGGTTATTCCAAGACTTGAAAAAACGTGCTCTGTTGATTGATCAAAGGTAAATTAAGAAATAAGACTATTATCACTTGGCCTGTACACTAGGGTGTCTCATTAATACATAGAATTTTTTTTTTTCGATTTTCTCTTGCTCGCGAATGCTGCCCCGATTTCAATAGGCATAGAGGTTCTAAAAATCGAAAAATGATGGGAATCGAACAGTATTTAGAGGTCACTCAAGTTTAACACTTTCTTGTAGCTATTTAGGAAAAAAAAGAAATTTCTATCATTCTCTTATTCTCTTTATTTCTGAACAAAAATGAAAATAAACGAAATGCACCTTTCATTAATTGAAATAAGCGCGTATAAATGGATTGTTTTCATCATCAATCTGTCCTACACTACTTGATTTTACTCTTCAAGCTCTCCTTCGTCTTGACGGGGATCAACTTCTGGTGAGCCCAAACCACCTTGAGGACGAATTGCTTCTGCTTCTCATCACGCGTGATGGTGGAATTGAATCTTTTCATCAAAGCGATACCACGCTCGGCGGCGTCATTGACCACCTTCAGGGCTTTCACCCTCTTTTGCGCTGTGATCCAATCCTGGTCATTGATCCAATCCTCTGGATCTTTCATGAGGAAGGTGGGAGACTCAGATTCTGGAAGGATCGCGTGGAAGAAGACTTCTTTTGTTCTCCGGGTGACGAAGAGCTCGATGGATTGCTGTGGATTGAAGTTCTTCGGATCAATCCGCTTGAGTCCTTTCTTCGTAGCGGGGGATTGAAGTCGTTGGACCATCTTTAGCTTTGTGTCCTTTGGAATGCGGTCATCAAAGAAACCAAGCCCCACGAGATCCTCTGAGAGGTACCACAGGTGCCTTTTCAAGGCCATGGATGCCGTGTGGCTGACTTCCTTGTCAGGGTAGGCCTCGAGCAGGTGAAGGAACTCTAGGTCGTTCAGTGGAGCTCGATTCGAGACCATTGCCTCATTCCACTGCTTCACGTACGCGAGGGAGATGAACAAACACAGCCGCCGAAGTCCTCCTCCTTCCCTGGCTGTCAGGTCCAGTTGGTGACGGAACATGAAAATCTTGAGGGCATAGATGGCTTTGGCCATCCATCTGGCGTGGTGATAGGCCCCAGGCTGACGAAATCCCCCCTGGACCTGACCGCCAAGGAAGCGGTAGGAAAGGATGAGGAGTTCACGGTAGTCTTCTCGGGGATGTGTGCCGTGGGAAAGCGTCTGCAGCAGGTATTTCTTCATGGAAGACGCTTGATTTGCCCAGTTGTCAGTTGTTGTGGGATTGCTTTCGTCACCGATGGACAAGAATGACCCTTTGTCAATGGAGGCCCACCACTGTTGAAATCTTTTGAAGAGGAGAATGTCAGGGGAAGAGGATGGCCCCAGACATCGCACGAAGACATCCTTGAGTAAGATCTCCAAGACGTGGTGACGGCAAGCCAACCACAACATGGGATGGCCAAACTCCTGCTCAATGCGAACGCAAGCACCTTGGATCATCCCAGCATTCACAGCTGTGGTGTCGAATCCCAGTCCAATGATTTGCTCCGAAATGCCAAAAGCCTGGACTTCCTGGAGTACGGCTGCAGCCTGTTCTTTTCCAGTGCCGTCCACCGCAACGGGTACACCAAGAAGCTCCTCGACTCCATCGCCCGTCACCACAACAGCAATCCGGTCAACCTCCTCCTTCTCCTTGGCGATATCTTCCAACAGTTTCCCATCCCAGTGCAAGACTAAAGGACCAGAAGCTTTGAACTTTCGGGTCAACTCTTCTCCCATCTCCTTTCGGATCTTGTTCCGTGTTCGATGAACAGTTGCTGGCGAGATTACCAGGTCATCCAGGTCATGACCCAAACTCTGAGCTGCTGCTGCAAAGGACAACGTTGCTTGTCTCACGGACATGTTGTCGCGATCCCAAGCAGCGATGAGATTCGGGTCCGTGAGGGCATTCATTCGCCTTTTCTTTTGAGTCTGGGCCTTGCTGGTGCTGGGCGCTTGGTACGTCTCGTCATCATCATCCTGTCTTCCGTGTTCATTTCAGTGCTGCTACCATCCACCTCCAAGATCGCTACCTCCATGAGCTGTGTCACCCCAGCATCCCATTTACTCTTCCTAGCCATGGCTGCAAGATCCCTCTTCCGCTTCACAGCTTTCTTCTTCGCTGTCTTCTGGTCCACCCCCGCAAGACTTGACGACATCCTGTCTTCCCTCTGCGAGGTGAGAAAATCCTTGTCCTCCTGAGGGACCTTGGAGGAGGATAGCGCGGAGGAGTGAGCCACGTCAAACACGTCTTCCAAATCCGACTTGAACATCCCCTCCTTGTACCGGTAACCCTCTTGCGGCTTTGTCCTGTTCTTCTTGAGTGCGTCGTAGGTATCGATCAACTTCGCCAGCTTCTCCCCTGCGTACTTCTTGGTGGTAGTTGGTATGTTGGCCTTCTCCCAGATGGGCCAGATGGTTTCCACCACCAGGCGAATGCTCTCCGATTTGGTCTTCCTTCCCTCTTGGTCTTGGTGGTGGTGGAAGTAAAGGAGCAGGCATTGCTCCTTCGATGGAAGTCGTGGACAAACAATCGCTGCAATTGGGGCCTTGTCCAGCAACCACAACTGGTTTCCTGCTCTAGTAACCATCACCTGCGAAAGAGAAGAAAATCTTGTATAAGTGAAACAGAAGTGGCGAACTTGAGTGACCCCTAAAAATCCTCCTACAGCTGTCAAATTTTGTGATAACAATCCTTTATAAAGGTGTAATACGGGCAAGCAAGCATCGCCCCGACCCGAAATCCTCCATTCGTATATTTGAGACACCCTACTGTACACTATATAAAGTACCAGTAACCTGTCTTAGTATGCTGTGTATATTAAAGAGAAAAGTGTTGTTGAAACCAAATGACCACTAATTTTGTTTTTTGTTGTTGGGCTCATTGCTTGTAACATTTCTACTAATAATATAAATAGTACTAATAGCCCTCACTCTTCCCCTAGTTCCCAACCCTTCATTTGAGTGCATAATGGAGCCCCATTGAGGAAACTTAGGACTTGTCTACTGGTAATAACAAACAATAAGTTTTCTGTTTTAGGTTTTGAAGATGCTGATGAACTGGAAATACGACTCGTTGGCGATTCCATTGTTCGAGGGCAGCTCAAGGAATTCTGTGGGAGAAACCCTCATCGTAGGTGCTGTTACTGCTACCCTGGTGCAAGGGTGGAGGATATAACTAATAGTGTTGACCATTTTACAGACAGTACCTCTGAGGACACAATGTATGTTATTTATGTTGGTACTAATAATGTTTTAAATTCTAGATCGGAAGAACTGCTGGCTAGGTACAGGGACTTACTAGAGCGACTAAAGGAAAAAACTAAGAAGATTGTTTTAACAGGTATGCTTCCTCGAATTATCCAACGTAGCAATTTCTACAGCAAGGTGACCTATATTAACAATAACCTAAAGTCTCTTTGCCAATAGGAAGGAGTGCATTTTGTGAATTTTTGGAACAGTTTCTACGGCAGGAGGGACTTGTTCCTCGGAGATGGACTTCATCTTAATGATGTTGGAGCTGCACGCTTAGGAAGACTATTTCATAATACTGTCTCTTCTTTTCAGGCTGCCGTAACTCGAATGGTCCCAGCGTAATTTCCACAAATTTCCCCTGCACTTGCGAAGGTGTCACAATTACAAACAATTTGAAGGTTCTATCCTTAAATGCTCATAGCTTACGAAATAAAATAAACAAATTTTTTTCTTTAATTGCTTGTAATGACTATGATTTAATTGCGATAAATGAATTGTGGCTTAGCACTGAAACACACGACTTTGTAGGGGAGTATCAAATTAGAGGTTATAGACTTTTTGTTAAAAACAGAATAGGTAGGTGAGGAGGCGGCGTTATGTTGTATATCAAAGATAATATTGCGAACATTTTAGAAGTAAAGCACACAATTCCAGAACCACTAGATTTGACTATAGCAGAACTTAAATTGAACGATTTCAAACTTGTTGCGGTTATATATAGGCCCCCTAATCAAACAGCTGATACGGATGAAGCATTATATCCTGAATTAAAGAGAATAATAGGTAGTGAGCAGGCTTTAGTTATGGGTGACTTTAATTGTGCCAACTTGAATTACGATATAATGCAGGGAGATGCGGAAGGTAATTGTTTGGCTAATTTTTTTGAGGATAGCTTTCTTATTTAAAAGGTTGGGGAACCTACGAGGTTGGACAGTATTTTAGATTTAGTAATAACTATGGATGATAGGCTAATCACTGATCTTCAAGTAATAGAACTGTTAAACAATAGCGATCACAATATGGTAGAGTTTGTCCTCTCAGTAAGTCACTCGAAACGAGCTAACTCTACTAAAATTCCTAACTTCCAGTACACAGACTTTTGTAAATTTTGAAATAAATTGTCACACATCAATTGAGAAAATGTAATGGGGATCTCCAATGCAAAACTAATGTGGGAATCGTTTGAAACAGTATTTAGGACTATAAATGAGGAATGTGTACTGTACAAAATTAAACATGCGAAAGTAAACAACAAGCCCTTGTGGTTTACTTCTAGAGTAGGAGACATTATAAAGAGTAAGGATAGGGCTTACAGGCTACATAAGTGCGATAAAGACAATTTGTGGTTACGAAACAACAACATATCTCTAAGGCGTGAAGTGAAAAGTGTAATAAAAAAGTCCAAGCGCGAATTTGAAATCTTCATAGCTTGTGACAGTAATGAAAACCCCCAAGTGATTCTTTCAATACATGAACAATAGAAATCCAGTAAAAAGTGTCTTGGGGCCATTCAAAAATGCTAACAGAGAGCTAGTTTCTGAAAACAAGGAAATGGCTACCTTGTTAAACAAATTTTTTACGTCAGTTTTTACTATAGAAGATGTAACGAATATCCCTACGGTCATAGACATAATACCTTTTGATAATGGTAATATTTTGGATAATATTGTGGTTAGTGAAGGGGGAGGTAATGCGTTATATTGATAAAATGAAAATGCATAAATCACTGGGACTGGATTCCATATATCCCATACAACTAAAAGAATTAAAAGATAGCATTGTTGTGCCACTAACAACGATTTTTAATGCATCTATTTCTGGTGGGTGCGTACCAGATAATTTCAAGTTAGCAAACGTAACACCTATCTTTAAGAAAGGTGCTAAAGGCGCGGCAGGAAATTATAGGCCGATCAGTATAGTCGAACACTTAGAATTGCATAACTTAGTTAGAAATATGCAACACGGTTTTAGGCGAAACAAATCTTGCTTAACTAAACTTTTAGAATTTTTTCAAAGCGTGGTTGACATTTACGATAGTCATTGGGTAGTTGATGTAGTGTATTTAGATTTCCGAAAAGCGTTTGACACCATACCGCACAAAAGACTCATTGAAAAAATTAAGGCTCATGGAATCAAGGGTGTAGTAATAAATTGGATGGAGTGGTTGCGAGGTAGGAAACAGAGGGTGGTCATTGATGGGGTGGAGTCGTGTTGGGCTAATGTAGCGAGTGGCATTCCTCAGGGTTCTGTATTGGGCCCCTTGCTTTTTCTTATTTATATTAACGATTTAGATGTCAGCCTAGTCAGTACAGTTTCAAAGTTTGGGGATGACATGAAGCTGGGTGGTAGGGTGATTAATGATGAAGATAGAGGTAAAATCCAGGAAGATCTGAATAAAATCATTGATTGGTCAGTCACATGACAAATGAGATTTAACGTTGATAAGTGCAAAATTTTACATATAGGTTCGCGTAATGGTAATTTTGCGTACAGCATGTCAGGGAAGGAGTTAACAAGCGTAGAGCAGGAAAAAGATTTAGGAGTTAGTCACTTGTGATTTAAGAGTAGCGAAACAAAGTACAGCATTGGTCAATAAAGCGAACCGTGTTAAGTTTTATAGCTTGGAATTTTGAGTACAGTACAAATCGTGCGATATTATAGTTCCTCTTTATAAATCATTAGTTAGACCCCATTTGGAGTATGCGATCCAGTTTTGGAATCCGCATATGCGCAAAGATATAGACAAACTCGAAAGAGTTCAAAGACGAGCAACTAAGATGATTCCATGGCTGAGGTCAAAGTCATACGAGGATAGGCTTAAGGAGTTAAAATTGACTACACTCGAGACTAGGAGGCTAAGGGGTGATCTAATCCAGGTTTTCAAAATTATGAAAATAGCTTTTTTGAAATATCTCAATATAATGGGACTAGAAATAATGGATGTAAGTTGACAAGTAGAAGGTTTGAGACAGCAGTTGGCAAAAACTTTTTTATGCATAGAGTAGTAAATAGCTGGAATAGTGTGCCAGTAGAAGTAATTAGTAGCACATCTATAAACATGTTTAAAAATTGACTAGACGCATATGTTGATAGATTGGGTATAGTTTAAGGTAGTAAAATTAAGGCTTTGTGGTTCGGAATCCATGTAAAATTGTAGGTCCCCTCCACCACCATGGAGGACATACACAATTACGAACACAGTTAGGTAGACCAGCCATGAGTGGATCCTAGGGTCCTTGTTGGTCTGAAACATTATAACATTATTATAACATTATAACATCGGGCCAACATGAACAAGTAGGAGAAAATTAAATAAAAATCATCATACATCAAATTTTGAAATGTGATAGATGAATTCCTTCATGAACCACTCAGTTTTGGAGTTGTGGTATAATATACAATTACTGTATATTGAACTGCCATTGTTATTTATCTTTACTTTGTATAACCAAATTATAATTTTGAACCACTATAAGCTAACTTTTGTGGAGGAGATTGTAGACAACAATTGACCAGGGAAGTACTCTGGGGTGGATATTCGGCAGGAGCCAGGGTGTCCTGGAACTCCCATTTCTTTTGTCACTGTCCTCCTTAGCTGATCTTTTTCCATCTCATCTACCCTGTGAGCAGTCCAACACACACACACACACACACACACACACACACACACACACACACACACACACACACACACACACACCCCTCTATCCCTATTCCTCACTACACATATATGCATCTTACACACTACACAACCTTTTCAAAGTTTTTATTAAAAAAAAAAAAATGGCATCATTGGCCTTGGAGACCTTGTTTTTGACTCTCTTTTGTGGAGAGGTCACTTTTACAGGCACTCGCCTTAGCCCCCTCCTAACGTTAAAAAAAACAAAAAAAAACTGCTTGTACCTTTTGGGGAATGGACATGTTGTCTCTCTCTCTCTCTCTGTATTAACACCCAAATAAGAAGGGAATAAACTACTAGTCAGTTTATTCTGTTTACACCTGAAAGTGTATAAAGTATTAGTGAATCCATGCATATAACCTATTAAGTGAAATTTAGTAAAATTACGAAAGTGCAATACAATTTACATAAATTATCACCAGTTTAATGTACAGGGTGTCCCATAAGTCTGGCATCATAGGAAAAATAATAAAAAAAGGCAAAACAAAAGCTTTTATTTACAGAATGTACTCAATATGTCCACCATTGTTTTCAATACACAAATTCAGATGTGATACCCAGTCAGCAAGCACATGGTGAATGATGTCAGGAGTAATGGTGTTACATGCCCCAATAATGTGCTGCCGCAAATGTTCAACACTCGTAATTTTCTCTGCATATACCAGCGCTTTCAAGTGGCCCCAGAGATAAAAATCTAGTGGCCTGTGATCCGGGTTTCTAGCTGGCCATTCCACAGGCCCTTGACGTCCTATCCAATGACCAGGGAATTGTTGGTACAGGTATTCCCTTACTTGGGTGCTGTAATGTGCAGGAGCGCCGTCTTGCTGGAACCATGTTGGGAAATTTCCTTCTTCGTTCAAGACACTGGGAAATGCTTCTTCCTTGAGCATATGTAGGTAGGTGCCTCCAGTGACATGTTCATCGAAAAAGAGGGGGCCTATGATGCGATCCTTCCAAATGCCACACCATACCATCACCCGAGATGCATCTTGTTCCTTTGAAGAGGTATACCAGTGAGGGTTGTTTTGAGACCAGTAGTGGGTCTTCTGTCAATTTACCTCACCATTTCCATAAAAAAACAGCCTCATCACTGAACAGAATGGTGGATGGGAAATTGGCATCCTGAGCATATGAATTATGGTTTGTAGAAATAGAAAAATATGAATTTCTCCTATGATGCCAGACTTATGGGACACCCTATATATATTTAAACCATAACATGGTTGGCATTCGAGAAATTTTGAAACAAGGCAGGAAAAAGGTCATAAAATGCAAAGGTCAGAAAACTCTCATGACCATTGAAAGGAAAGAAAAGAGAAAGAAAGGAAAAAAAGTAAATAAATAAATAATTTGTGTAATCTGGAAACAACTGAAAATGCAGCAATAAGATGCAATTTCTCTCAAAAACTGCATGAGTTTATCTGCATGAATTGGGATGATAGGAAAATATCTTGTCTCAAATGTGAAACAGATTGTGGGAATAAAATTTCTGTGTAATGCACGTACACAGACTGTAAACTCCTTCACAGTATTTAAAGAAATGGAGAAAACAAACTCCAGTGTTACAAAAAAGAATGAAATAATGGGAAAAGAAGAGTCTGGAAATGTCCCAATGAAAATTTGGGTGATGAGAGAGAGGAGGAAATAACGAATAACAATATATTATGGAATGAAGACATTGATGAGAGAAAAGAGGTAAGTAAAAGTTGCGAGGCAGTAAAACTGTCCAACGAGTGAAATGATAAAAAGATAAGTAAAGATGTAGGAAATAAACCACCAAAGAAAAATAATGATAATACTAAAATTAAGAACATAGAAAATAATAAGTTAACAAAAAGTAGAAGCGTAGAAAATATGGTATGTAAATACTACACAAAAGGGAACTGCAGATATTGGGATGGGCAATGCATCTATGCACATTAGGGTGTGACCGTTGCCCTCCAAAAATCAAAAAATGGTCCTACAATGCTGTTCAAAGTTTTAGTGTTGTGTATTTATCTAGGAAACACCCCTGTAAATTTTCTTGGAGATCAGTGCATGTTTGAGCTAGCACCGTTGTACCAGCAAGTATTGCTATTTCAGCTTATGAACTTCATAAATAAGTGTGAAAATAGCACATTTTATCAGATTTTCATTTCCAGGTCTGGAACGCTGACCCACAAATTTTCCACGTATTATTTTATTGCATTTAATTTTAATGATGCTCTTTTCTTTTCCCTTGACAGTGATTTGATGTTGTGAATAGAGAATTTAATCATGGATACACGGCAAGATGATGAGTATGTCAGAATGTTATTGGGCACAGTACCCCGAGAAGAAGAAAAGGAAATAAAGGGCTGCAAACTGCCAACTAATAGGCAGGTCTTACTATGTCTATTAGCAAACCTTCAGGATATGCATTGGGACCAGGCTTTATCTGCCACCATTGACAATGTGCTTTTGCATTACCAGAAGGCGAATGTCCCGACCATTACAGGCAGGAACAATATTGGCCGAGTGATTAAAACTTACTATGACAAAGACTACATGATGCTTATGAAAAAGAATGAGGATAGAAGACGGGCTGATGATCCTGGAATTATGAAGTTTAAATCAGAATTGAGCCTGACGATGAAATTTTATAAGAACACAGTGTTGAAAGACATGGCGGCTGCGAAAAAGGGGAAAACTCAGGCCGAACAAGATGCCATCGATACTGACATACTCTTTATGAAAAGCATGCTAAGTGACAGAGTAGCTACCTACTCTGGGGTAAACAAAGTACTCACAGAAAAGGTTCAGAAGCGACAGAAAAGGTAGATGTGAGAAGAGAAGCGACAAGAGAGAGAGCAATGTGATCATGTTGAGAATGTACAGGCTGATATTGATTCACCTATTAGCTCTGATGAGGATGATGACATTGATGAGGCCAGCACTGCTGAACCAAAGAGAAAACATCGGAGAACAGTGAAAGAGGGAGTTTCAATTTTTGTGCCCCATGATATTCTGAAGTCGGCAGAACTTGTTTCATGCAGTGTTCGAAACAACATCTCGCCGACCCAGCTGAGTGCAATTGTGTACTCCTTTGTATCTGCATGTGGTGGAGATACATCAAAGCTGAGTCTAAAAGCAAGGACGGCCCACTGATACTGAGCTTCCATCGTGTCAGAAATAAGTTTAAAAATCATGGATGAATGGCAACCATCAGACACAGTACTGGTGCACTGGGATGGTAAACTTATGGACACGCTGGATTCCAAAGGCACTGATGACCGCCTGCCCATTCTTGTGTCTGGTGTCAATGGCACAAAGCTTCTTGGAGTCCCACCTCTTCCGCATTTGACTCAAAAAGCTGGCCTGGTTCAAGGAGACTTGATATCAACAGCAACCAAACAACTTCTGGTCGATTGGGAGTGTGAACAGAATGTCGTTGGTATGGTTTTCGACACAACTTCATCCAATACAGGTAAACCTATTTCAAACATCAGTGTGAATTTATCACGACATTAATACCAAAATACAGTGAATGATTTAACAGAAATTTGCAAAAAGCACGTGCCTGAAATGGTGGCCTTAAACTACAATTACATTTTTTTTTCAGGACAAAAAACAGCTGCTTGCGTCTCCCTCCAAAAGGAATTAGAGCGTGCCATATTCTGGTGCGCCTGTCGCAGGCATGTGGGCGAAGTCATCCTAGGTGTTTGCTGGGATTGCTTGAAAGTGGAGGGCTCTTCAAGTCCAAACATAATGGTTTTCCAGAGGTGAGTCATAAGCTTTACAAAAGAACAAGGAATATTATTATCTAATGAACAAATTTAGTGGAATTTCTTTTATTAGACTTATAAGATATACTAACACCAAACAAATGATCGATCATATCAATCTTAATACCCCTAAAACAATATTACAGATTAGTACGAAATACAATAATCCCAATAATTGCATTTCTAGGTTCAAGAACCATTTCTCTCAACTGGCGTACAATGAAAAAAGAAATACTACTACCCCGCAATGCCTGGAGTGTTTGAGGAGCGCCAGCAGGAGATGGCTGACTTCTTCCGTGAATCTCTAGCCCAACCATTTACACGTGGCGACTACAAGGAGCTGGTAGAGCTTTGTCTGCTGCTTGTAACTAAAGGATCCGAGCCAGTGAACTTCACAATGGTCTACCCCGGCGCACTTCACAAAGCAAGGTGGATGGCTAAACTGCTCTATACCCTCAAGATTGTTCTTTTGTCAGGCCAGATCAAAGAGCAGTTTCCCAAAGCCGAGGTTGTGACTAAAAGTCAAATCAGCAAGTTAGAACAGTTTGCTGTGTTCACAGTCACTGTTTATGTCCCATGGTGGATTGTTTGCCCCATTCCAGCAAGTGCGCCACTGAATGACTTGAATTTGGTCGAAACCTTGGCTGAATTTGCCCCATATGACGCCACAATAGTTGACAAAGCACGTGTGGCACTCGGTAGACACACTTGGTACCTAACTGAGGAGTTGGCCCCACTGGCTTTGTTCTCGTCCCAAGTACAAGAAAGGACAAAAGAGAAGATGAGGAAGGCCCTTCTTTGCCACATGAAGGCACTGAAGTTACTGAGAGAGTGGGGCTCAATCATGGGGGCTATGGAAAGCCATATCTTCCCCCTGTCCCAGAAAGTGGCACTTCCCTGGTGGACCTAATTGGGCCTGACTCAAGCCGGTTCTTCATCATTTTAAGCATGCCCTATCAGTTTCTCCACAGTCCAGCCAGTGAATGGGCGGATCATGACGACTACCTGAACATGAAACGGGTTGTGGACAAGCTTCAGGTTGTCAATGAGGCTGCAGAGCGTGGTGTAAAACTTTGCCATGACTTTCTTAATGTTGCCAGGGATGAGGAGCGCTTTCAAGAAGTCCTTCAAGTAGTTGAAAATGACAGACTCCGCGTTCCTAATCAGCGCAAACGATCATCTGTTTCCGAACAGAAATCATGGTTTCTTGCTCTAGAGAAATAATACCTTGTGAATATATGATAAAACCCCTTAATGTACCATGAGAGAATAAGAATGATTAACTTTTTTGTGTTAGTGATAACAGCTTTTAATTAAGACAGGCAAATGATTTGTGTTAATATCCCTTATGATGGTTGTGTAATCTCATATATAGGCGCGTATGCCGTATAAGCAAAATCGCTATTTTTCAAATTGCTGGTGCTCACTCGAATATGCATGAATCTTCAAAAAATTGCACGTGGGTATTTTTTATGTCAATATGCAACACCAAAATTTTGAACAGCATTGTAGGACAAAGTTGGGGCAACTGTCACACCCTAATGCACATCCCACATTATGTAACACACATTACACAAGTGGGTGTTGCAAATTTGAAAAGAAGTGCAAGTTCCACCATCTTACTGTCTGCAACACATGTGCAAGATATGGGAGGTGTAAATATGGCCAAAAATGCCATTACCACCACCCTCAAAGGAGCACAGTGGGTGAACAGGAAAAATGAACATCAAAGATGGGTACCTATTTTTTTAGATGTAGCCAACACAATTCAGCTGCTAAATACTATCCAGCAAATACAAAGTCAGCTGACAAATATAGGAATCCAAGAGCTAGACAGAAAGCATGCACAGACACTTCATGTGTTATTGGGACAACAGGTACCAACAAAGATAAAAAGGCAAATTCTCAGAGGACCACAAGGCAATGAAACTGGCACCACCATTGGAAAATGAATCTGAACTACCTGTATGTGAAAATGACAGAAAAAATAAATATAATCCTAGCCAACATTCAGGACCTTAAATCAAACCATTCCTTGGACAAAGTTTTATACCTGAAAGGACTCATGCAAGAAGCTGGAGCAGACTTCTTTTCCATGCCACAGTCAAAATGTGGAAAGGGCAGTGAACCTAGTAACAAAGGCATGTCAGGAAAGAATAGGATATGACAACTGTCAAAAGTTTATCTTAAACTCATTAGAATCAAGGCAAAAACTGCCCAAGTTTGAATGGAAGGTCCAATGGAATGAGTAAGAAACATAAAATAAAATTTCCTAATGATATTGAAAATTTCTTCTATTTTGACGTGATAAGGGACAATATAAAAGTTAATTGAATTTTAGCATATTTATAATGCCTCTAATTTTGTCTTCTGAATATATTGTTGTACTTAATTAGTTTTCCTAATGATGTACATTATTAAATAAAATATTATACATTAATAAAGATTTATGTCATTAAAAAACCCGAATGTAGAGTAAGTCTCATATAAATGGAATATTCTTCAATATTTAGGTAAAAAAGTGAAAAATTGTGCCAGGGGTAGGAGGCTTTAAACAGCGAAAATAAGTTATGAGGGGGTTCCTGTGTTTCATTCAAACCCCTCACAATATGTACCTTTTCAATATAAAATTTTGACCCAGCCTAGTGTACAGTGTAGTACAGCCAAAATTTGAGTTTTACTATTATTGTCCATTGGTTTCTCCTAGGTTAATGGTACCCTCAGATAACCAGAAGATTTAGACAACCAGAATGGCCTAATCCCTGAGCTTGTCGGATAATGAAGGTTTTACTGTACCCAAAATGGACAGGAAATTCAGAGAAATTCTAGAGCAAAGGATTTAGGGGTTGTAATGACTGATGATACAAAATTTGAAACACCAAATAAGATAGCAGTAAACAGAGCAAAGAGAGTAACTGGGCAGATATTAAGAACCTTTAAATGAAGGGATAGGAATATAATGATTCCTCTACTGAAAACACTGATCATACCCAAATTGGAATACTGCTCAGTCCTAAAACATCCCCATATAAAAAAGAAGACATTAGACAGCTAGAAGCGATTCAGAGAAGCTCCATAGCCAAGATCAAGGGGTGCAAAGAACTAAATTACTGGGAAAGGTTATGCAAACTAAACCTATATTCACTGGATAGGAGAAGAGAGAGATACAGCATTATTTACACTTGGAAAATAATGGAGAAACTAGTCCCTAATCTTACTCTGAACCCTGTAACTCCCCAAACAACGGTGGAAAGTAGAAAAGGAAGACTGTGTCATGTTCCCAAATTAAAGGCTAGGCAGGGAACATCCATAACCCTGAAAGAAAATAGTTTTGTTGTGAGAGGACCAAAACTCAGCTGCCCAAAGACCTAAGGAACATGAATGGTGTTGCAGTGGACATCTTCAAAAGAAATTAGATGCCTGGTTCAGAACAATCCCCAATGAGCCGGGCGTACCTGGCTATGTGAGGTGGAGAGTACAAGAAACCAACTCACTACTTCACCAGGCCAACTTGAGAGGAGGGGCAACAAGCTTGACCTTCATGAAATGAGGATTCATCACACAGAACCTTTGAAAGGTTGGCATAAGCATTGTTCTGAAAGTAGTGGTGCCAGTTTTAGCAAAATGATTTGGGGTGAAAGGATTGTGTGTGGTATGTATCATAGTTATATTTTATATATGAAAATTATTCATTTAGTTTGTTTAAAGAATATGTATAATTATTATTATTAATAATTAATAATATATAATAATAATAATAATAATAATAAAGACCACCACCAGAGATAGAAAGAACACCTGTAAATCTTCAGTTATTAGCGATGTTTTGGAATACGCATATTCCATCATGGCTAAAAATGATAAAATATAAAAACAGGTTACATTATACATGTACATCTTTTATCTACTCAACTGGTCAACTCTGTAACAATCTTCCTCACTCCATCTTTTCTCCTGCCTATGACCTTTCAGTGTTCAAATGCGGTGTGTCTAGGCATCGCAAAATCCCCAGACCTCGATTTTGGCTATCATCTTCTATGGTGGGAGGGGTGGTGCTTGCCCTTTGCCCCTCCTTCCTGCATAAAAAAAATATATTGGAAATTGGTGTAGTTAAAATTACGAGACGAGAGAGACCAGGAGTGCGAGGGTTCGAATAAATAAATAAAAAATAAATACCTTAATTGAAACATCATAGATCTATCAAGGATTCATTGAAATTCAGATTCAGTTCAAGTTTGTAAATAAATAAAGATTCCATAGTTTTAAATTTGAGGTCAGAATTGCTGCTGGCAAGGATGCTAAAATTAGAATATGAAATTGGGTGATCATTATCAAGTGCAATTGATCCTTGCATTAGAGAGTTGGATGGAAAACAAATGAAAATGTGTAGAAAGTCTGGTGCTGCGTGCCCTCCTTAAAGGAGGAGGCATGCAGTTAGAGTTCGGAAGAGTGGTGTTGGTTATAATAGAGATAGTAAAGAGAGTGAGGAGAGGGATTGAAGACAGTGAGTAAGAGGTGGGGAATTGATGAGACAAAAAGCCTTAGATTCCACCCAATCAGTAAGGCTGTGTCCATTGAGCCACCCCATGTGTGAGAAGCGTACTCCACACAGAGATGGACAAGACTCCTGTACAGAGAGAGTAATGTGATCTTTCCAGGAAAGGTTATGAAAAAAGGAAACACTAAGAATGTCAAGAGAAGAAGAATGATTGAGTTGTGTGTTGTTGAAGGTAAGGGGATAGTTGTGTGGAAGAGATGGCAGAAAGATCAGAGGTTAGGTGTATCATAGCTTTCCTATGCAAAGTATGGAGTGATTGTTGAAAAGAACATTTTGTGAAGTGGGTGGAGAAATGAAGAGTGGAATCATCAACACAGGAGTGGATATGACAAGAAGTGGGAGAGATTGTTGATAAAAGGAAAAGAGTGGGTAACAGGACAGAACCCTGAGGAACACCACTGTTAATACCTTTAGGCGAAGAATAGTGGCCATCTACAACCATAACAATAGATCAGCCAGAAAGAAAATTAGGAAAGCACACATAAAAGGATAGAAACTGAAAGAGAGCAGGGAAGTCCCCTGGGGAGGGGACCATAAATGTCCCCACTTCTAGCTCCCCTGCTGCTGATACTGAGAATGCAGACCTGGGCAGGGGGGGCTGCATCTGCTACTGCCCATTCCAGATGTTCTGGGCCTGTGTGTGATTCACTTTTCTTAAACTTCTGCAACATTCATAGCCTTTTCTCAAATTTTCAATCTGTTAAACACCACCACCACCTCTAAACGTTGTTGTCTTTTCCTCACTAAAACTCGTGTGTCTGGGATGACTGATGCAACCTCTTTTCTGTACCCTCTTACTTTCTCTATACTCAATTTCACTCCAAAGGTGGATGTTGCATATATGTCCTCAGTGACCCAACTTGTTCTCATATTCCCAAACTCAAATTTTCCAAATTCTATACCCTCTGGCTATGGCTTACATGCAACTCAAACTACTGGTAAATATATCTGTGCTGTTTTCCTTTCTTTTAATTCTCTTGACTACCTCACTTCCAAAGTGGAATACATTCTATTCCACTCTCCCTTTGCTGAAATCTCCATTTTAGGAGATTTCAGTGTTCACCACCACCTTTGGCTTTTCCTCCCATTTCAATAACCCCTGGTGAACTAACTTATAACTTTTCTATCCTAAATGACTTGGAGCAGATTGTACAGCACCCTACTTGTATTGCCAATTGCCTTGGAGATTAACCCAACATTCTGGATTTATTTCTTACCTCTAATCCTCCTCCTTACTCTCTGAAACTTTTTTCTCCATTGGGCTCCTCCAATTCCAATCTTGTATGTTTCCTGTCCTATCACTCGAATTCTGCCTTTGAATCCTCCCAAGAGGAGGCATTTGGCACTTTGGTGCCACTAATTGGGAGGCCCTTAGACAGTACTACTGTGATTTCCCATGGAATGATTACTGCTTCCCTGGCGGCTGGCATGTCACAGAGGTGATTCTCTTGGGCATGGAGGCATACATTCCATATTCTATTCCTACTACTAATGCAAAAAAAACCTTGGTTTAACTTGTTCTAATGCTATTAACAACAGAGAGGCGGCTTTCAGGAGGCACCATCACTGTCCAACTCCTGACTCTCACTCAGCTTATATTTTTGCCCAAAATTGTGCAAAGTCTGTTCTTTGATTCACCAAAAATTCCTACATCCAAAAAAAATGTGAAAATCTATCCATTTCTAATTCTTCACACTTTTTCTGGCATCTAACTAAGAACCTCAACAACTTTACTACTTCTTCTTTCCCTCCTCTCTTCCATTCTGATGGCTCAGTTGCCATCTCTTCTCCTAACAAAGCTGAACTCTTCACTTAAACTTTCACTTACAATTCAACTCTGGATGATTTTGGTGCTGTTCCTTCATCTCCTCCCTGCCTCTGACTTTATTATGTCTGGAATTAGAATCCCTTCTAAAGATGTTTTTTCTGCCCTATCTGGGCTCAACTCTAGGAAGGTGTACAATCCTGATGGTGTTCCTCCTGTTGTTCTTAGGAACTGTGCTTCTGTGTTGACACCCTGCCGAGGCAAACTCTTTTGTCTTTGTCTCTTATCTAGTACTTTTCCTTCCTGGTGGAAGTTTGCTTTCATTCAGCCTGTCCCAAAGAAGGGTGACTGCTTTCAACCCTCCAACTATCATCCACTTGCTTTGATTTCTAGCCTTCCCAAAGTTTTTGAATCTATCCTTAATAGAAAGAATCTTAAACACCTCTCTTCTCACAATCATCTTTCAGATCATCAGTATGGGTTCTGCAAGGGATGCTCTACTGGCAATCTTCTTGCATCTCTCTCTGACTCTTGGTCATCCTCCTTTTTGGATTTTGGTGAAACTTTTGTTCTTGTGTGTGCTAGGCATATCAAAAGCTTTTGATAGTCTGGCACAAATCTTTAATTTCTAAACTGCCCTCCTTTGGTTTCTATCCTTCTATCTGTGCCTTCATCTCTAATTTCCTTTCTGGCTGATCTATAGATGTGGTTGTAGATGGCCACTTCTTCTCTTAAAGCTATTAATAGTAGTGTTTCTCAGGGTTCTGTCCTGTCACCCACTCTTTTCATTTTATTTATTTATGATCTTTTAATTTGTACTTCCTGTCTTATTCACTCCTATGCCAATGATTTCACTCTTCACTTCTCCAGCCACTTCCCAAAGCATCCCTCACAGCAGTCACTTCATTAATTCGCATAGGATGGATATGGGACACCTGACCTCTGATCTTTCTGCTATATCTGATTGGGACAGAGAAAATCTTGTGACTTTCAATACCTTAAAAACTCAGTTCCTCCATCTGTTTTACTCATCACAATCTTCCACACAAGTATCCCCTTACTTTCAACAACACGCAAGTCAGTCCTTCATCTTCTCTTTCGAAAACAACTTCTAAGAGGTTAGGTGTGCTGTCCCACCTTGGTGGTTTCTTCACCCTCACTCAGTTGCTGTCTGTAGAAGGGTCTTGTTCACCCTTGTATGGAGTATGCTTCTCATGTGTGGGGGTGGCTCAACCCATACAGCTGTACTTGACTGAGTGGAATGAAAGACTTTTCATCTTATCAATTCTCCACCTCTTACTGATTGTCTTCAACCTCTCTCTCTTTGCTGGAGTGTTGCCTCACTCTCCCTTTACTATCACTATTATAACAGACACCAGTTGCTCTTCTGAACTCTCTAGCTGCATGCCTCCTTTAAGGAGAGCACACAGCACCAGACTTTCTACACTTTCTCATTGTTTTTCTGTCCAACTATCTAATGCAAGGGTCATTTGGTATTTTCAATCTTTATCTATTCAACTGGTCAACTCTGGAACTATCTTCCTCAATCCATCTTTCCTCCTGTCTGTGACCTCCCATTTTTCAAATGTAGTGTGTTTAGGCATCTCGTAAACCTCAGACTTTGACTTTGTCTCCCTTCTTCTATGGGGGGAGGCATTTTTGCGGGCATTTGCCCTTGGCCCATCTTCCTGCATAAAAAAAAAGTTTGGAAATTAAAGATTTGTGCCAGACTTTGTCAAAAGCTTTTGATGTATCTAGCACAATAGCAAAAGCTTCACTGAAATCCCAAAAGGAGGATGACCAAGAGTCAGAGAAATATGCAAGAAGATTGCTGGTAGAGTGTCTCTTGTGGAGTCCATATTGATGATATGAAAGAAGATTGTGAGAAGAGAGGTGTTTAAGAATCTTCCTCTTAAGGATAGTTTAAAAAACTTTGGAAATGCAAGAAATCAAAGCAATTGGACAATAGTCAGAGGGTTGCCCTTTCTTGGGATAAGCTGAATGAAAGGGAACTTCCAACAGGAAGGAAAAGGACCAGAAGGACCAGATGAAAGGCAAAGATGGAAGAGTTTGCCTAGGCAGGGTGTCAGCACAGAAGCACAGTTCTTGAGAACAACAGGAGGAACATCATCAGGATTGTATGCATTCGTAGAGTTGAGGCCAGGTAGGTGAGAAAGAACGTCTTTAGAAGAGATTCTAATTTCAGGTAATAAAATCAGACGGAGAAGATGAAGGAATAGTAGTAGAATCATCCATGGTTGAGTTGGAGGCAAACGTTTGAGTGAAGAGTTGAGCTTTATCAGGAGAAGAGACAGCAACTGAGCCATAGGAATGAAAAAGAGTAAAGAAAGAAGAGGAAGTTAAGTTGTTGGAGAGGTTCTTAGCTAATGCCAGAAAGAGCAAGAAGAATTAGAATTAGATAGGTTTTCATATTTTTGTATGATAAGGAATTTTTTGGCAAGGTAAAGAACAGATTTTGCATGATTCTAGGCAGAAATATAAGCTGAGTGAGTGTCAGGAATTGGATGCTGATGGTATCTTCTGAAAGACTACTCTCTGTTGTGGATAGCATTAGACCAAGTAAAATTAAACCAAGGTTTTTTTGCAGTTATCATTCCATGGGAAATCAAAGTAGTACTGTTCAAGGGCCTTCAAATCAGTGGCACAAAAATGCCAAAGGCACCTCCTATTAGCTATTAACAGTTGTGTTCATCAGGGTTCTGTCCTCTCACCCACTCCTTTCTTTTTATTTAGCAATGATCTTTTAAGTCTCACTTCCTGTCCTATTCACTCCTATGCCATTGATTCCACTCTTCATTTCTTCACCAACTTCACAAAGCATCTCTCTCAACAGTCACTCCATGATTCACATAGTATGGCTATGGGACACCTGACCTTTAATATTTCTGCCATCTCTGATTGGGGCAGAGAAAACCTTGTAGCTTTCAATGCCTCAAAAACTCAGTTGTTTCCATCTGTCTACTCATCACAATCTTTAACATGACTATCCCCTTAGGGTACCATCAACAACACAAAACTCATTCCTTCCTCTTCTCTTAACATTCTTGGCATTTCCTTTTCTCATGATATTTCCAAGAAAGATTACATATACTCTGTTTCCAAAACACCTTCTGAGAGGTTAGGTGTGCTGCACCAGCTCCACAGTTTCTTCACCCCTGTTCAGTTGCTGTCTCTGTATAGAGGTCTTGTCCTCACCTGTATGGAGTACACTTCTCGTGTGTTGGGTGGCTCAACCCACATAACCCTACTTGAGTAGGTAGAATCAACAGCTTTTTGTCTCATCAATTCCCCGCCTCTGACTGACTTTTTCTCACTTTCTCTCACTTTCTCTTTGCCACAATGTTGCCTCACTCTTTCTCCACTATTGTTATTATAATGGACACTGCTCTTCTGAACTCTCTAACTGCATGCCTCCTCCTTTAAGGAGAACATGCAGCACCAGACTTTCTGCACATTGTCATTTCCTTTCTGTCCAACTCTCTAATGCAAGGATTAACTGGTATTTTCAATCTCTCATCTTATTCAACCAGTCAACTCTGGAACAATCTTCCTCAATCCATCTTTCCTCCTGTCTGACCTCCAATCTTTCAAATGCAGAATGTTCAGTAGGGTGACACTTATTTTCGAAAGTTTGAATTTTTATCGGGATGGGCGCGTTTCTGGTTCCATTTTGTCAAAAAATATCGTGTGTAAAATATTTTTGAAATAAAACAATATTTAGAACTGCCTCAATACGGTCAAAGTTTGTATATTTTCTCGAAAAGTAGAAATTTTAGATCATGATGTTCTATGCCTCTAGCAAATAAAATATCACTTCTAGTTTGTTCAAGCTACTAATCTTGACCTAAAACATATAACTGGACTTCATACTTTCAACTCTAGGTCCCCCTCAACTCGAGTATTAGCCCCTCAAGGGGGGCGGGGGGTATCATGGGCGCCCATCTCCCTCTCATTGTTGCCTACTTTGCAGAGGTCACGGTGGACTTGCGGGCGGTTGGGAAGTCACAGCGGTGCTTCTCGACCACTTGTAAGAGGAACTGCCTTTGGTCTTCACTCTTGGTAAGGGCCAGGTTGAAAGACTGCATCAACGCCACCCCGCGCTCTGCGAAGTCATTGACAACTTGAAGGGCCTGGACTCGGCGGGATGCGGCGATGAAGGCTGGGTCCGTCCGCCACTCCTCCGGATCCTTGAGCAGGAAGGCGGTGCTGATGTCCAGAACCTTGAAGAACTCCTTTGATGTAGTCGTTGTGAACTTGGCCAATGTATTGTTGGCGATTGAGGCGGTGGACAGGTCCACATTGATACGCCGCGGGGGATCCTCCGATCCTTCCTCTTCTTCCATCGCTTTAATCATCTCCCTCTTTGTCGCCAAGTCGATACCCTCGTCGAAGATGGCCAGGGTGACGAGGCGCTCGCTCAAGTACCATAGGTGCCTGGCGAAGACTGTCGCCGTCGCCTTGGCCACCGCTGAGTCCGGATAATAGACGAGGGCCTTGAGCAGCGCGAGGTCCGCGGCTGGGGCCGTTGCCGGGAGCGGCGCTTTGTACCAGGCCGTCACGTAGATGGACACGGCGAAGATGGTGAATCGCCGGATTCCAGCCGCTTCGCCTGACGACATCTGAAACTGTTCCCGGAACAGGAACAGTTTGATGGCATAGATGACTTTTGCCATCCAGCGCGCGCGATGGAAGGCGCCGGGACGAGCGAACCGGGCACCCCGCTTGTTCGGACCGCCCAGCACAATTACAGAGAGCTCCAGAAGTTCCCTGTAGTCATCACGTGGATGTTGACCGTCGAGGAGGCGGCTGAATTCGATCAGCAGGTCGTCGCGGGCGTCCTTCAGGTGCTGCGGCATGGTTCCATCCTCGAAGGGCTTCGCTTTGGTTTGATCGATGAAGTCCCACTGGGCGGCGAATCGTTTGAACAGGAGGATGTCAGGACCAGTAGAGGGACCGAGGCACGCCGTGAATGCCTTCTCGCACACCAGTTCGTGGATGTGGTGGCGGCAAGCCAAATGAAGCACTGTCTTCTCGAGTTTCTGCTCAATGATATAGCAAGCTCCTCCTGAGAGTCCTGTGTTTGAGGCGGTGGTGTCAAAAGAGAGGGCACAGATCCGTCCCTTGATGTCCCAATCCTCGAGGGCAGAGAGGACGGCTTCCGCCATGGCGCGGCCGGTGCCGTTGGGGAGGCTGGGCACAGCCAGAAGCTTGTCGACGTTCTCCCCAGACACCAGAACTGGAAGGCGATCTTCAGCAGGGCCTCCGTCAGCCGCTGGTACGATTTTCCCGTCCCAGTGAACGGTCAGCGGCACAGTAGGATGGAAGGCTGCCTTCATTTCCGCTGCTGCCATAGCACGGAACTTTGCTCGGTCGCGGCGGGAGGATTCGCGGTTCAAGACCAGCTCCTCAGGGTCGTGGCCCAAGCTCCTCGCAGCCGCCGACAGCAAAAAAACACCTTCTCGGTCGGTAAGTTTCGTCCGATCCATCGCTGCGGAGAGATCAGGGGTGATCATCTTTTTCGACGCGCGGAATCGCTTGGGTGGTAAAGGGGTCGTAGATGCTTCTGCATTCGACGTGGACGGGCCCGGGAGAGAGAGCTCTTCCTCTTCTTCTCGGCGACGACGCCGTGTCGGTGACCGAGTTGGGCTGCTTGCACCTGAGCTGGAGCTCGATGCCAGTTCGACGAGTTCTTCTCGGCTCTCTCTGTTCGCCCTTTCATCATCTTGCCGGCGGCTCCTTTCCGCTTCCTGTCTCCTCGCACGCTCCTCCTCAGTGTGCAGCGTCATGTCACGTGTGGAGGAGATGCGGCCGCGCCGCACCTCGGCCCTTTGTCCCGTCAGGAACTCCCTGTCCTCTTCGATTGTGATCATCGACATCGCCTGTTCGTGTGCGATTTCGAAGAGGCGGTCAAGGGATGAGAGGAACTCGGCCTCGTTCCTGATTTGGGTCACAGTGCGCCGTTTCGAGTTCTTGTTCAGAGCCCGCCACTTCTCGTACATTCGGAGAACCTTGTCCCTTGCGCGTTGGTCTTTCTGCGTAGGAATACGGGACCCTCCCGGAATTCCTTGACTGCGGTCACTGTCTCAGCGGCTGCTTCCTTGATCAGCTTCTTGACGTCAAGGTGAAGGTGGAAAAAGTACTGAAGCGCCTGCTTTCCCGTAGGCAGCATGCTTCCTGTGATGCTGTGGTCCACGGTCCCCAGGAGATAGACTGCTGTTTTAGATCTTGTTGCCGAAGCCATCACGTCGTTTCAGAACTCACTGAAAAAGAGAATGAAACACTGTTAGTGTTGGCAAAACTCGTCCCAACCCATTTTCTACTTAGAATAACATGTTCTTTCGCCTGTATCAATATTTGGATAAACTCGTGTTACACCCTGTATAATACCTCATTTTAGTCTTCTGTACACCAGTGCGGAAGACTAAACCAACGACTCTGACCGTCCGTCTGTCTGTCTGTTATCATTTTTCAACTCAGAAACTACAGCAGTTATCGAAACGAAAACTGACATGATAACAGAACGCCATGAGTACTTTTCGACAAAAAGTATAAACTTTGACCTCGTTGAGGCAGTTCTAATTATTATTTTATTTCAAAAATATTTTACACACAATGTTTTTAGATGGAATGACACCAGAAATGCGCCCGTCCTGATAGAAATTCCCAAAAAATGAAAAACACCCCAAATAAGTGGCACCCTAATGTTCAGGCATCTCTCAAACTCCTGGACCTTGATATTGACTCTCTTCTTTTATAGGGGGATGGGTGTTTTTGCGGGTATTTGCACTTGGCCCCTCCTTCCTGCATAAATTTTTCTTTTACTTAAATGTATAAAAAAAAATATAGGTAGTCAAATTCACCTTGTAGGTCACATGAACCTGCCCCACTTTACCTGTGCAAGTCTAACTGCACTTGTTTCATTATAAATTGATCAATATTATTTCATTATGAACTGATTAATATTAAAATTAACTATTTGATTTTTCCTGTAATTATAGTCTACATAGAGGTTAATATTCAGGGAAAGTATGAACCTTACACTGCAAAAACTTTTGAAATTATTGTCAAGTTTTGAATTTGGTGGTCAAACTCACCCCAGGTGACACTATAGTCTTAGTACTTTTACAAAATATACACATACACAACTATTTGGGTCCTATTTGGAGTACTTATATGCAAAAGCTAAAAGATGCAGTTAGTGTTATCCACACTGACCAGGATCAGGTTTGAGCTCACATTATGAATAATAATCAGGAATATAAAAATGCCACTAATTTTCTAGTTCTTTCAATTGGTAAATAAACTGTGGTTGGTCACACTTATTGTTTAGTTAATTGAAAAAAGTATTGAGTAAATATATATTTACACTTGCAAGTAGCTTAGCCAGAGACATTTTCCACAATATTAGAAAGCTTAAATTTTCTTATGAGTCAGAAGATACAGTAAGTAAGTTCCTAAAACTTTAAGACTATCATCATTCAGAGGGACCAACTGTGATACATTTTTTAATAATTTTCATTGTCATAATCAGGGTTGAATTGAGGGGGGATGGCATCCCCATTAGGGTGTCAATAGGGTGTACCATTTTTGGGTCATTTTCAAAAAGTCAAGGTCCAGGAGTCTAATGTGCCAAATGATGTCCTAAACACGAATTTTACAGGCATTTTCTAATCCGACAAATTTTGAACCCCCCCCTCCTTGAAATTTTGGCATCCCCTTTTCCTAAAAAACCCATATATCTCAAACACTATAACTTTTATCGAAAAAATGTTATAGAATAAAAATGATTTAGAATCAAAAGTTCTATTAGAAAAGTTCATCAAAATAGAAATTTACTTAATTTTGAAAATTTTCATTTATTTTTAAAAAATTTAAATAAAAAATTTTTTTTTGCTTGCAGTGCCTTCTTCTTAAATAAGGTGTTACCGCCACCTTTGAAGCATCACCCCAATGCAGCTTCGCGGCGATGGGCTTTGTATTTGCTAGTTATAATGAAATCATAATTAGTTTTTATTATAACTAGCCTATACAAAGTGAGGACAACCTCAAAACTAAATATATATAAAATAAAGCTAAAAATTAACACTTTATCTATAGTTGTGTGAGGTCCCATCATTTTTTTTTTCCTTTATTCAACACTTTCCTCAAAAAAATAAAAAGAAACAAGTTTCCTAATTAGAAATCATTGATATAAGAGCTTTTTAAACATAAAAATAAGAAAAGACAATTTATGGTATATTTAATAACAAAAACAAATCAGCCTCTTCTAAATTAAAACAATCTCTGCAAATAAAAAATACCTAATCTATCTGTTAATGAACTATTCTTTACTGAGTTTCATTCTTTTAAGAGTCTCTTTACTAGGATCAGGAATTAGTCTTCTATTCTCTTCCACAATTTGCAAAAGACCTTGAAATTTTCTTCATTTTGACATTTGTCATGAAAGTCTTGAACCAGCTTGATTCCTCTTTCAGCGGTATCATTGACTACTCTAATAGATGAAAGAATGTTTTTTAGTTTGTTGTAGTCATCGACCTCTTCCCATGTTGATGCTGGTTTCTTTATCCATGAGTCTGGTTTTGACCCACAGCATTGAAATAAATGCCATGAAATTGGACCTACTAGCTGATGAAGCTTTGTGTCTTCCTTTAAAATGGGGAAAACAGGTTGCCCACATACATAATTTTCTGGAACTGGATATTTGTTTAAGGATTTTCCGATCTTATCTTTTTCATCATTACTTAGCGATCCAAAGAAACTCAAAGGGACCACTTCCTCCGTCAAATACCAGTAATGATTGGCAAAAGATTTCAAAGCAGCATTTGCAACTTCCCTATCTTCCTTCTTGTAATTCACCAAATCATGATAAAACTTCAGCTCATTAGCTGGACTATCTAGTGAATTAGAACATAAAAGCCAGTATTTTCCATAAATTAATGCATTAAATAGACACATTCTCTTTAATTTCTTAATCAATGATTCATCATATGATGCTTGGTGGGCAAAAGCAAAAGCATACATTTTATTTGTATACAAAACCATTGCCATCCACCTGGCACGGTGCATTGCACCAGGTTTCTGCCAATGACTGTTTTCTCTGGAAACCTCTCCTAAAAGCATTAAAGTTGTTTCAGCAACTTCCTTATAGTCATCACGTGGAAAGCAGTCAGATTTTCTTAAACATTGGGTCATAAATTCTACACATTCTTCCTTTAGGCCTCTTTGATACCTTGATTTAACATCAAGAACATTGTATGTAGATTTCGTATTAATTTTCTTCCATTTAGACTCGCAAAATTCTTTGAATAACTCAAACTCAGGAGATTTACTTGGGCCAAAAATGGTTTCATACACAGCACACAAAACTCTTTCAGCCACATGATGGCGGCATGCTAACCAAATCAATTTCTTTTGCAAAAGTTCTTCAAGTAAACTTACAGGAACCTTTCATCCATCCTGAATTGGATTGCAGTGGTATCAAATGATACTCCAAAGACATTTTGCTTCAAGTTCCATTTTTCAATACTTTGAAATACAGAAGTGGCTTGAGACAATCCAGTGGAATCATCTATTATAGAAACCAATAAAAGTTTTTCTACATTTGGGTATCCAGTAACAAGTATTGCAAGGCGGTCTTCTTGTTCTGAACATGATTTAGTAAGCAGCTTGCTATCCCAATGTACTAGGCAGTGATCAGGAGGAGTAAAATCCTTGATGCAAGTTTCATATTTTTGTTTTCTTGTCTTTCGAGCGGCTCTTGCAGATGTGGTCCTGGAGAGAGAGAGTTTTTCAATATCCTTGCCACACCTAATGGCTACTGCAGCAGCAAAAACAGTCCATTGTCCAATAGAGAGATTAAGTCTGTCTGCAGTGGAGGAAACCAATGGCGAGGCAAGAATATTTTTGGGGCTGGAAGCATTTGAAGGTCTTGCTGTAGGTTCTGTCAGAAACTCTTCATAGCTGTCTGTCTCAGAACTGGTCGTGCTAGAAAGAAGGGTCTCTGATGTTCTGGCTGTAGCACTCACTTGCTTCACTGATTTATGTTTCTCTTTGCGTTTCTTCTCTTTCTCTAATCTAATGTACTTGCGCTGTACTTTTGATGCATAATCTGCATCTAGCAAACCTAAACATGTTTCTCATTTTGTTCTTTGATCTTCTAAGAATGAAATATCATATGCTTTCTGAGGCTCAGTTCTCATGCGGTCTTTTTGGATTAATTCAACGGCATTTGAGAAGAGATGTCAAAAAGGGAATCCATAATTTTCATGAAATTAGAGAGTTCATTTTCAAAGCTTGCTCTTTTTTTTGTGCTTGATTAAATTATTATGCATTTCTTCTAGATTTAACAGCATCTTTCTGCCTTTAGGGTTTTTACTAATATCTATAGTAGGAATGCATGCTTTTTGCCATATTATTAGTAGCTTCTGTAGAACTTCATTAACAGTAGAATCTTTTGTAACTTTTGGACCCTTATACTGCATTCTCTGTAAATAAATAAAATGGCTTAGAACATCTTTATTGGATGGTAAAACAATTTTAGATGAACTCATAATATCAGCCTGCAAGCGACCAAGAATAAAGTCATGCTGTTTTGTAGCTGTTTGACTCATTTTTTATTTATTTTTCAAATAAAGCAGTCTGAAAAGAAACAATAAGAGTAAAAACAATGCTTGTTTATTAAAATTCAATGTAAAAAAGGATTTTTAAATTTGGATTATACTCACAATATACTCATAAATAATGTAACTTAAGCACCTTATTTTATATTAATACAATAAGGTGCTCTTGGACAAAAGAAAATGAAAATTTTCAAAATTACGTAAATTTCTATCTTAATGAACTTTTCTAATACAGGGTGTCCCGTAAGTCTGGACCCATAGGGATTTATAATATATTTTTTTATATATATTTTTTATTATTATTATTTTATATTATTATTTTTTATTATTATTTTTTATTATTTTTTATTATGATTTTTATTTGTGGGGCCACTTGAAAGCCAAAGTGTACGAGGTCAAACTTCAGAACATTTTCCACCTTAAAGCACGCATTGTGGAGGCGTGTCAAGAAATTTCTGCGACTGTGATTCAGAAAGTGCTGTTGCAGTGGAGATTGCGTCTTCAACTATGTGTGCGACACAACGGCGGACACTTTGAACAGATTATGTAATAAATTTTTGGACTATTTTGTAATTTTATTATTTTTCCCTATGGGTCCAGACTTATGGGACACCCTGTAGAACGTTTGATTCTAAATCATTTTTATTCTATAACATTTTTTGATAAAGTTGATAGTTTTTTAGATATATGGGGTTTTTAGGAAAAGGGGATGGGCAAAATTTCAAGGGGGGTGGGGGGATTCAAAATTTGTTGGATTAGAAAATGCTTGTTAAATTCGTGTTTAGGACATCATTTGGCACAACATTAGACTCCTGGACCTTGACTTTTTGAAAATGACCCAAAAATGGTACACCCTAGTGTGTCAATTTGGGAGGTGAAAATTAATTTTTGCCAATTCCTTCACTGAGGGGTTTTAAAAATATGTTTTTGGATGTGAAGAATTCAAATCTGCTATTATTTTTGTGATTGCTCAATACTTAGCTTGGTAAATCTACGTTTGATTAAAAAGCACATAAATTGCTCTCGGGGAAAACAACATTTATTAATTTTAGCTTCTCAAAATATCAGGTAATGCTATAAAAATTTTAGTTTCTCTGCATAAAACATATCCTAGTAATCATAAAACATATCCTTGTAATCATAAAACAACATTAGAAAGTAATGACATCAGTAAAAAAAAATATTTAAACAACAAGTTTCATCAAGTCTTGCTTTGATTCATTCTTGGACATCAGCCGCCGACTTGCTTCTTGGCCTCTGATATAGCCCTCATGTTTCTCATGTGTATACACCCTGCTTGCTGCCTCTGTGACTTGTTTCACACACCTCTCTATTGACTGAGCATGACAGGGCCACTGTGGAAAATTTGGGAGTACCGAAATGGAAGACCCACCTAATCTTGGATAAGCCATATTGACATTAAAAAAAAATAATAACAACAAAAAAATAACTCGGAAGGAGAACATGAACTCTTCCTGAGAAAAATTAAAAAGACACCAATGAAGAAACAAATATGGGATGAAAAGAAAAAAAGATCCCATAGCCAGAAATGGCAACACGGTTTTGGGAAGAAGAAGAAAAAGATTGGGATAAGCTGAATAAGCATAAGCTGAATAAGCATAAGAGGAATAAAGGGCGACACGAAAGAAGCCGGAATAAAAATGTTCATTATTGGTGTCAATAAATAAAACATTAAAAGTTCAAGGTAAGAAGTTCATAAATTTCCCTTCAGTTATTAAATTTAGGTTAAATAAGCTGACATTTCAGCTGTAATTGTTTAACAAGAGAGTATGGAAGTCCTCTTTATGGACAAATAGTTAGGCTGGTTCATCTTTGGCCTAGGTCTTCCATCTCCAACGTAGCGTAGCCTAGGTTGTGTTTAAGCTACTCTGGTTGGAGCAGGACCTATTTTTTCCATAGCCTCTGTGGAACTTGCATAGGTTTGTCAAAGAACTTCTTTACTTCTGCTGTAGTCAGTTTACATGTCAAAGGAGGTTCAAATACCTGTCAGACCAGTCTGTCAGCTCCAACACGGAAGAAGCACTGGGGTTGATGGAAGGTGTCTTCCTGGGACGTACAGAAAGATCTCCAAGTGTGTCATCATCATCACCCCTCATGTCAACAATCTTTTGGACACCAGCTCTCCTCTCCTCACTGTCATCTGAGCACAAGAGTGTCTGGATTATCATTTCGCTGAATGCATACCATGCTGAGCGCTTGATGGTTGGCAAAACAGCATCCACTACAGCCTTCTTTTGCAGCCTAACTGGCCGCAGCTGAAACAAGATGTGGCGTGGGCCTTCCACCCAAGAGTGTTTTACTTTGATGTTGAACCAACAGGGGTAGTACACACCAACAATGTATTCCACTATCAGTCTTAAGTTGTTGAGGGTTTTGCCTTTAAGGCCATGTTTTGAAACCCATATGCGACAAAGCCTGTTTGCTGTTGTCAACTACCTTGAATGGCTCACTGGACCAATTTCAAGAAGGGCCAGATCTGTGGGAAGTTCTCCTGTCCTTATGGCCTGTGTGATCCTATACCCATACGCTTGATCAGTAGAGAGATCCTTTACGACATTGTCACTCATTGAAGTAAGAGGCTCTCCAATTGAGAGTTTGGTGAATGAAGGATCAATTTCAAGTTCGGTTGCAGTGTCTAGCATCTTGCCAATGTTACCTGTCCACTTGTTGTTAGACAAGGTCTTCCCATCCAGTGCTGTGATCAAGTGTCGCAGGGGTAACTCGTTAGTGTGGAGGGCACAAACCAACCAGATCAGCTTACGGCAAAGCTTGACCTCTACCCAATGCATGGAACCACCCTCCCAGCCAGTGTTAACATTTGTAGAATCACCTCCAATGGCCTGCAGGCTTTTATTAATGCCGTTCTTCATGAAATCTACAAGATTATCAGCAATAACTTCAGCAGGTTTTTTTCTCGTTGAGCCTTTCTCAGGAGTGAAGTGGTAGAGATATCTTCCACCTGGCTCACTGCACACAGAATAATGCTCTTCTTTGATGATGCTGGGGAACTGACGATCTGAATTGTCTGCTTTCAGCATAACTTTAGTTGTATCTTGACGGCCGTCAAAGAAGATGGTCAATTTCACCCTTCTTACAAAGATCATCAAATTCCTGATCCAGGGATCTCATAACTTTTTCTTGGGCCCTCTTGACTTTATTGTGATCAACTACAAGTCTCTTGTCTTCTTCAGTGATCAAGCCAGCATCCATAAAGGCAGCAGTGGTGATGGCAGCTGTGGCACGCAGGCCAACACCATATCTGATGCTATGCATAGCAACATTAGGTATTTCTAATGTGTTGTACTCTGGCTTTTTATTGGAAGTTGAAGACGTGCTTGGTGTTTCTAATGTCACTTCATAACTTCCATCCTTTCCATCTTGAGCATCAGCTATTTGTTCTTCATTTTCATCATCAGAGAAAATTATTTCATTTGATTGCATTGAAACATCCTGCTTACTTGTCTGCTTATATTCAGCAAGCCTTCTTCTTTCATCTTCTTGCTGCTTCTGCTTTTTGACTTGTCTGTTGTGCTCAGGTTGATCCAATAGAACCAGACTTGTCTCTCTGACCTTTAATGAAAGCAAGTTCCTTCACAGGGATCTTCATCTCCCTAAGGCATGTACAGTTAATGTGAGTTTCGTTTTTGCAACCAGCATCTGCAAGGCAGCCAAATTCAGAGCAGAGAACAATTTTATACTTGCAACTGAGGATGTCAAAAAGCTTGTCAAGTTTTGCAATGAAAGCCTCTTTGACATGTAGCTTTCCTCTCCCAAGAGATATGTTTTTGGCCTGCTCCCAGCTCTCTTGGATCTTGTTTAAGATTGTGACTCATGAATTTACAATGGGGGCTACAAAAGAACTGGTTGCTCGTTCCCACTTTTCAAGCACTTTAGGGTAAATGTCCTTTGCAAGACTGGCTGCTGGGTAGTTTCTCACATCCTCACCACTTTGTTCTCTTAGCAGTAGCCCATATTTCAGAACGTCTCGCAGAGTTGGGAGTTCAGAGGGCAACAACTCTCTACCAGTTCCAATTAGGTTGCTCATATGTGTGAATGTCCCTAGTCTTGTCCTCCTTTTAGAAGCCATTGTAGGTCAATTCCCACTGGTTAGGATGGTAGCACTGATGGACAAGTAATCTTCAGCACACTGATGAATATGTTTCAACCTGTGAAATAAGCGAAAACAGCAGTGCATTATAAGCACACCGGACAAAAAATTAGTCACCCCTCTCAGAATGTACCTAATAACGTGTGACGGCGCCTCTGGCCTTGATAACCGCACGAATCCGGCAAGGCAGAGACTCTACGAGGTTGTGCATGTACTGAACATCGATTTGCTGCCATTCATTCATCAGCCGGTCCCGAAGTTCTGCCAGAGTCCATGGGTGTCTATTCCTGCGCTTCACTTTCTGTTTCCAGCCTGAACAACACCTTCGACGCATTCAGGATTAAAGGCTTCATTGGACCTGCGATGTACTCGTCGCCTCCCATCATTGGAGAACAAACAAAAATGGGACTCATCAGACCAAATTACACGTTTCCAATCTGCCGCAGTCCGGTTTTTGTGCCTCTGAGCCCATTTATAACGTGCCAATTTGTGACTTGCTGTTAACAGCGGCCTCTTCCGTGGTACCCTGCTCCAGATGTCCATCACATGCAGTTCTTGTCGCAATGTCCGTTCGGAAATTGGTCGCTGGAGAACCTCATTGGTTTCTTGGAGCAATTGTTCTCTGGTTTGAAAATGATTTGCAGTTACTAGACGAGAAACATGGCGGCGGCCCCTATTGTCGAGAATTGTTTTCCGGCCAGTTACGCTGTCGATTGTCAGTTGATTGCGAACTACACCACTCTTTGTAAACTCGCTGGACAGTACGCATTGACACACCAACCAACAAATTGGGCTACTTCAGACATTTTGTGTCCGTGGGCTCTGCCAAACACGATGGCTCCTTTTTGCCTCTGAGTAACGTCTGCCTCACGACCCATTTTGCAGACTATATCCAACACACACTTTGTTCTTCACCACCTCACAAAACAGATCTGATCCTGTGTGCTATGTCACCGCTACTTGTCACTTACCAATGCTACATCAGCGCCCTCTGTGTGACCTTGAACTTCCTACTATCGGTGCTATTAGGGGTGACTAATTTTTTGTCCGGTGTGCTTATATACAGCATATTATATTAATATAATAATTATTATATAATTCCACAAAAAAGTAAAAAAAGTCACTATTTTTATGTAACTTCTTACCAAGCAAAACTAAATTATATTAAGTTAACAAAAATATCTTTAGAATTCCTACGTCATGCTGCAACTTTTTAGCACCCCTCATATTTGGAATTTGAAAGTTGAAAAATTCGACACACCCTAATCCCCATTGTTAATTCAAAATCAAATAACCATCCCCCTTGTTATCTAAATAAAATACACCTTAACAACAATCTAATTTTGACTAAAGCATAGAAAGTAAAATAAAATATTTCTGTATTACATTTTTTGGTTTATTGAAAGACTAATATATTTAAGTTTTTATGCGATTTAACTGGTTTAAAATAAATATTCTATGGTCATATAATGTGTTGTGATTAAGGGAAGGGAACAGCAAAGTTGATTGTGATAAAATGGATTTTATCATGGTATTTTAAAACATAAGTTACAATCCAAGTCAGGTGTCATAATTTACTTTCAGGAAAGAATATGAAAATCACTAGAAAAAATGCTTCACTATGATGATTTTGTTGTATATCTTTTCCTGAAAAGTCACCAGAATGTAGCATTATGCAGTTACATTTTTTAAAATTTTCACAGGGGCCATTCTCCTGGATTCCCCTACTCTACCCACCCTCATCACCATCCCCCTTGTTAAAATTTTACAATTTGACCACTGGTCATAATCATTGTTGTTGAATAAAACAACACTACAGTTGTCCCTTGACATTCGCGAGGGTTACGTTCCAAATGCGGTCGCGAATGTCAAATTTTTGCGAATACTTGATGCCCCCTATATAATACCATAAGTCTTATACAATTTGATATGCGAGTTTACGCGAACATATCGGTAACAATTTTAGAGTATTTTAGTTGTTTTAAATGTTTTAGAATATGTTTTTATTGTGAATACCATTCATTTTAGTTACTTTTATGACATTTCTGTAAATAAAAAATCAGTTAGATTCTGTACATACATAAAATAAAAAAAAATATATGGGTAGTGTACTGTACTTACTGATGACTATCTACAGATCTACAGAAGCTAAGGCTAACAAAGACCCTAAGATCCACTCTAAGGTTAGCCTGAGAGAAAAGAAAGAGTAGGGGGTGAATTCACGAGAAGAGAATAAGGGGTTAAGTAAGGAGGAACACCTATCACTCGTGGGTTAACATTCAATCAGAAAAAGAGAAAAAAGACTCACCATCATCATCTGCTGGCCACTGCCGACAAGTCAGAAAAATAGTTGGAGAGAATAGGAAAGGGGTGAAAGATGAAAAGAAGTAAAATAAGAATGCTTACAAACCATGCAAACACAGTCTTAACTCGCTGTCATATCATGCAAACTGCAAACATGCAAGAAAAGAGTGTTACAGACATGCAAAGTAAGGCGAGAATAAGAAAAAAAAAGTGGGTAAAGTTAAACAAAAAGTGGGTTAGTTTATGCTATGAGCTACATCTACGCTAGTGTTAGTCTAATTTTTTTTTTTTTAATAATTTTATTGCTGGCATCACACGCTGGCATCACACGCTGGCTTGTCACAAGCTGGCATTAATCATCAACAGACTCATCCTCAACCACCACAGCTCCTGTTGCTAATTGTTTTTTTTATTTTAAACAACGTTAATATTTTAAAAATGTCTGTCAAGATGGTTCTTAAACACATTAATGCTGGTAGAGTTCACGACGGGCGCGGGAAGATTATTCTATTTATCAATTACTTTAAACGTAAAGAAGTTTTTAGCGATATTAGTAATGAAACGTCTGCCACACAACTTAAATCCGTTATTATGAGTACAGTATTACTATTATCGAAAGTGAACAATTTGTCAAAATTTACGTTATCAATGTTATTAATGATTTTGAAAACTTCAATAAGCTCCCCCTTAATCTCCTAGTTTCGAGTGAATACAGGTCTAACTCTTTAATCCTACCTTCATAAGGCTTGTTGCGCAATGACGGAATTAGTTTATGGCATGACGTTGAACCCTTTCTAACCTATCAATATCCTCACGCAAGTACGGGCACCAAAACTGAATGGCATATTCTAAATGGGGCCTGACTAGGGACTTGTAAAGGGGCAATATAATATCCTTTGATTTAAATTTGAAATTACGCGCTATGAAGCCTAACATCCTATTAGCTTTTGCGCAAGACTCCAGGCACTGGTTCCTAACCTTTAAATCCTTAGATACGCGTACGCCTAAATCTACTTCCTCCTCAATGCTCGCTAACTCCCTATCATCCATCATGTACGTGTAATTATTGTTGCAAGAACCTATATGCAAAACTTTACATTTGTCTACGTTAAATTGCATCTGCCACTTATCTGTCCACTCCATAATCCTATTTACATCGTCTTGGAGCCTATTACTATCGTCCTCGTTAACAACTTTACCGCCTATTTTAGTATCATCCGCGAATTTTGACACGTTACTAGTCAATCCTACATCTATGTTGTTAATGGAGGGTTCCAGCACAGGTGAAGCAAAACATTTTCATTTTGACACCCGACCATCTCAGATCTTGCTTATTTTTGGTGTATAAAGTAAGTTTGTGCAAGAAAGCCAGCCGTGAAAGTTTCAGCTTTCTACGACCATTACTTCACGAGTTATGAAGGTCAGAAAAATCAAGGTTAAGGTCAAAATAGCTCACGATCGGCATCTTTGGATGCACCTCACACATTCACTAATTATCGTAACCATATGAAACTATATGTTTTTGGACTCAGAATGAGCTGTAGAATCCAAAAACGCAACGAAATCAGCAATAGGAGAACAAATAAAAATGTTCACCCTTTTTCAAGGAACGAATTGACCTTTTGACCTTGAAGTTCACACATTTTGGGGAAACATTTCTTTACACAAAATGAAGTTCCATCATTGCACTTTTAACCCTTTGGATGCCGTAGTCGACTGTAGTCGAACGATTTTTTGGTAGTCACAAGTGCCATATTCGACTCTAGTCAATATTCTGTAATAATATTTTTCTTTGGCGCACTGTTCGACTGAAGTCTCTATGAGTTCATAAGAGTTGCCAATTATTTAATTTTGTCTTAATTTTGAAGCTCACTGACCCCCGACAGTCTGCAGACATCATTGGAAAGGGAAGGTGAGTTGAGGCATCGCTGTTTGTTTGGTTATTTATAAACTCAGCTGTTATTAATTAATGTTAAATAGTTTATAATAATTTATGATATTGCTACAATTTACTATAATTATACCCTCTTTTTTAGTTTATCATGAGTGGCAAAAGGAAGAGAGCAAACGATGCTTTGTCGGAAGAAAGTATTTTACGACTTGTTCTTGCATCAGATTCAGAGGATGATGAAACTGATGATGCTGGTGCTGGTTATGAAGAGGAAGCTCCTGAACATTTTTCAGATGATACTGATTCAAATGATGAGTCATCAACTAGCACTGTTACACCCACAGATACTAATTTTATTTGGTCAAAGGTAGGAAATGTGCTTGTAACTAATCCAGAAAAACTAACAGGAGTAAAGGATTTTGTCGATAAAGATAGAGTAATAGGTGGGAATTTGAATGTTTTTCAATGGTTTCAGAAACTGTTTCCTGATCAGATATATGAGCATGTTAGTAGGGAAACTAATAACTATGCTAAGGTAATGATTGAAAGAATGCAACCTTTACCCCCTCGATCAAGATTTCACAAGTGGCATGATGTAACTTCTGCTGATATAAAAGCTTTTATTGCAGTTGAGATTGCTATGGGCATGATAAAAAAATCATCACTCCCATCATACTTTTCCAATGAACATTTTTTGCTTCAGAGCCCTGGCTTTTCTTCAGTTTTTAGCAGAAATGATTACGAACTGATACGCTCATTTCTTCATTTTGCTGATAACGAAAATAATGAAAATGATCGACTTTATAAGATCAGGCCTATCATAGATATCACGAAAGATTTATATACTGCTGTATACAATGCCAGTAAAGAAGTTTGTGTGGATGAATCTATGCTAAAATTCAAAGGACGTTTATTTTTCAAGCAGTATTTGCCAAGTAAACCTTCAGCTAAATGGGGAGTGAAACTATGGTCTCTCTGTGATTCTAAAACTGGATATTTGTTGAGGTTCAATGTTTACACAGGAAAAGATACTGAAAACACGCTTGTAGGAGGATTGGGAAGTACAGTTGTTCAAACTCTTCTAAAAGGTTTTGAGAATAAAGGCCATATTGTGTTTCTTGACAATTTCTATTCCAGCGTTAACCTTTATGAAGCCCTTAGACTAAAAGATATAGGTGCTTGTGGCACTGTTAGAGCAAATCGTAAAGGGCTGCCACCTGACATGAAAAGAATGAAAATGAAACGAGGTGACCTTCCAACAATTTGGATAAATCAAAACAAAACTATGTTGGCCTGTACATGGCAAGACACTGGAAAAGTAAATATGATAGCAACTGTAGGAGACTGTGGAATAACAAAAGTAGCAATAAAATCTAAAAAAGGAGATCGGGTTGTTGATAAGCCAAGCATTCAGGTGAATTACAATAAACATATGGGAGGTGTAGATACATTTGACCAGTTGTGTGCAACTTATCCTTTCAACAGGAGAACGAAGAAATGGTATCAAGTAATCTGGCATTTCCTCATTGAGGTAGCACTGATAAATTCAAGGATATGCTTCAACATTCAAAACCCAACCAAAAAATTAAGTCAGAAAATGTTTAGATTGAAAGTTATTGATGGCCTTTTAGATGGGTATGCACGGCATAATACACGTAAATGAGGGCACAGGCTTTCTCAGCCTATCATACAAAATAGACTGAAGGAAAGGCACTTCATCTCCAAATATGAAGGAAACCAAAAGCCAAATTGCATAGTTTGCTCAATTATGCCAGCCCAATGCAAACTGAAAGGCAAGGGCCCGTGTAAGAGAAAGCAAACATGCTATTACTGTAAAGCATGCAATGGTAATCCACCATTGTGTATAACACCATGTTTTGAAGTTTACCACATGAAAAAAGACTACAAAATGGTGTGTAAATGCTGAAACCTCAATGCACTCCAGTAAAGCCTATACCAACATTTGGAAACTTATTTCTAAATATCCATAAACTAGTTGTTTAGTTTGATAAATAAAAAGATGATGAAATGTACTTATTTTACAGTGGATAATTATTTTTGCATTTTATATTTTGTACTTTTATTGTTTTTTCCCTAGACTAGTTGTTTAGCTTGATAAATAAAAAAATGTGATCAAATGTATTTTATTTTACAGTGGATAAATAATTTTGCCTTTTATATTTTGTAGGCCTACTTTTATTTTACTAAATTAGAATAAACTTTGCATACATATATATATTTTTTTATGTCATTTATACCTTTGATAGCAAATCAAACTTGTTTCTATTGTATAAAAAAGTGAGTTATACATTCTGTTAGCGACCTAATACAAATTTGGAATAGATTCTGGAAATACTCTTATATAAATACACAATTATCTCATTAAATGGTCGATTTATATTATTTTAATGATAATTTAGGAAAGTATATGCTTAAATCTAAAAATGAGAATCATAAAATTTACTATCAAAGAAAATTTGATTTTTTATGGAAAACTGCATTATTTCGAAAACAAACATTTCCAACCAAATTGGCAGCTTAAGGGTTAATATAAACAATAAAAATGTATCTTATTCACCAACTATACTGTCTTAAAGAATTTTTCAAATTGGCTATTTTTCAAATTTCTGGCAAAATTGCCATATGTACCGTATATGCATATATGTACTGTTAAAATCTAGAGATATTCATTATTTAAACTACTTAAGCAAAAATAAATATTATTAGAAACGTGATACAAAATCACTTAGATATAAGCTAGGTACCATAGGTATAACTATGATATAGATCTCTTTTATTGTGGTCTCCTCCACCCCTACAACCACACCTTTCCACCCTTAGAAATATTTTACTTTTTTTTATAATTACTTTTATTAATAATACATTAATACAAACATATATATATAGGAGTATCATATAAAATAGGAGTAAAAAAGGAGTATCATTATGTAGACCTGTATTCTATAGATACATATTAAACTAGAGCTCTGTACACTTTCGACTCAAGAACAGGAAACTGTGGCAAACAGGTCTGCATGATTACCCTCAGCTGTTAGCATCTCATGATCATCAAAGGCATACTGAATTATTCTTGAACCTGCTGTCAATGATGGAGCAGTCATTGTCTGGATAATATCAGATGATAACATCCAACATGAGTCAGGACGAGAAGGGAAACTATGTTTAGAACTTCCATGTGGAGACATAAAATTGACCTTATAATCACTAAATTCTTCTGATACTTCAACCACTAATCCAAACCAAATTTTATTATCATAGTTACAAGCTACATATACCCCAACTTGTATATCTTCAGTTGAAATGTGCTTTTGCTCATGTAAATTATCTTTAAACGATGGATGCACAACTGTCATAATTTTTGTAGGACCTGAGGAAATCTCACCAACCTCCAACTGGGTATGACTAATAGGCACAAATCTATGAAATCTACGAGTACCTGGGATGGTTACAGAATTTTTATATCTATTTTCCAGGAATTCAGTTGTCTGCTGGACATTTTGTTTCGATAAGAATACAAATTTTGTGCTGGTATCTTTCTCATCCAGAAATTTCATCATGTCAAGTGGTGTCAGAATTTGGTCTTTAAATGTACGTTGAAGACTGGCACGAGCCGTCATTCTTTTTGCTGTGCCTCCGACTCCATCACAAGCACTTTTGCCATGTGAAGTTGCAAAAAAGTGCCATTCAGCATCCAGTCCAAAGTCCTCTTTGTGGTGACACAAATTGGTGAAGTTATATTTATTCTTATACTGCCCTCCGCAACCATCAGTAAAGTAATGAATCTTCGCAGGCCTGAGCTCTCTTCTTTTATCATGGGGATCAGTTGCTTTAAGAACACAAAGACAAGGTTTGTACTATGTTTCATGTCATCAGAAATGAAACAATAACTTTTAACTTTAATTTCAACATCATTTTCATTTACTTTATAGTAGAACACAAATGGATGAACTGTTGCCTGACTATTTTCCCAATGGTAACCTTGTGCAGCATCTTGTACAATAAATGAGTAGTTTTCAGAGAAGTCTCCTAGGAGAATACCTTCAGTGACCATCAGATTAGCTTTCAGTTTTTTTAGGAAACTTGCTTGTGCATCAGCCACATAAGTGTGTCTTGTTAGTGCACAAATTCTAGTTGCCAAAGACTTAATGAAGTTTTCAAGGGATTCACCGATGTTAATAAGGGTTGTCCGATCCGTGGAAGTCCACTGCTTGTATGTAATTATGGTGCCGACTGCATCCTGAACAGATTCCAATCCTTCAAGGAATGCAATAACACCTACTTCTCCTGGACACAATGCACATTTTTGTAGCATACACTCTTCCTTTTCACTGTCACAAACTGCATAGAGAATGAGGTCTTTATATGATAGTTGTTTTTCCCCCAAAGCTGATAGCTGAAGTTTGGGATTTTGGTGGTAGGTACAGACACACACAGAGTGTGTTCCTCCAGCTCCTGCCAAGACACACCACTTGGGTCTCAATGCAGCAAATGATGAGAAACCTATTTTTGGATTAGTGTCATTTGCCTTAAAAACAGCGAAAATCTCACGTAAATTACCAAGCACCAATCGTTTCTGCTGTAGTTGCTTCTCTCCTTCATGATTCCTAATTGATAGACAATCCTTCTTGCCTGGACATATTCTGCTTATTTCATCTGATTCATAGAAAGTGCACACTGCTTCCTTCTCTTTCTTTGTTATAACCCGACCTTTGCTAATATGTGGAACTTCTGGTAATATGCCATGTTCTTTCTTTATTTTGGCTGGTTGAAACCATTCTTGTAGATGCATTGAAGAAAGATGCTGTTCTGTGAATGGTGTATGGTGAGTGAGTGTTAGTATTTGAATCTTCCTCTTGTAGTCAGTCGTCTCACTGAAGGCATTCTTGAGTGCTTGCATCACTCCTGCATGCCTGCGAAAATGATATACATGTTTGAGTAAATTTATATGCAAACATATGATCTATATATAGGCTTAGTATACTTTAATGAAGGTACTACAGATATATATATACAGTACTCACAAATTATTGTCATCCATTTTAGATTGCTTTTCTTCACTTTCTTGTGTAACTTGTCATATGAAGTTTCTAGCTTTCTCTTCAGGGATGTTGATGCCATTTCAAATTTTGTTTCAGCCTTTGAAGATCTCCCTTTTCGTGACAGACCCTCTGAAAAACAAATAAAATAAATTGTTATAACTTTTTTTAATCAACTGTAGGCCTATAGATGTACATGTACATTACATATGAATTTGGTAAATACCGTATATATAATCATAACTGTATTGATCTTCATTATATAAATTGATATGCATACATCTGAATTTGTCAAATATATAAAGGTTGTAATGTTCATACATGTAGTTATATATATTGATGTTTTGTTGCTATAATATCTACATAAATTAACACTTTAAAAATACTTAAACTTACTTGTCTTCACTGGTGTCACATTCAGCATTGGAAGAATTGTGTCTAAATCTCCTTGGAAATCTTCAAACATTATTTCAGTAGTACACCCATAGGCAGAGGAACGTTTTTCTGTGGCAGTGGCATCAGTGTCTGAGTTCGAATCTGAGACAATATCAGAGACTTTTTTGTCTTCAGCTTTGATTTTATTGATATCATTAACACAATTTTTACAAATGTAATCTCCATATATTAATCCGTGAATTCCTTGCAGTGTATTACGGACTGGCACAAGTGCTTTTTTGATCTTCTTCTTATGTTTTCTAAGAGGATCAGCACAAACTTTTCTACCCATCTTGTTTATCTGTAAGAAAGGCATAAAATAAGTAATTAATTTATGTTTACAAAATATATTATTTAACAGTACAGTACATATATGCATATACATATGGCGATTTTGCCAGAAATGTGAAAAATAGCCAATTTGAAAAATTCTTTAAGACAGTATAGATGGTGAATAAGATACATTTTTATTGTTTATATTAAAAGTGCCATGGTGGAACTTCATTTTGTGTAAAGAAATGTTTCCCCAAAATGTGTGAACTTCAAGGTCAAAGGGTCAATTTGTTCCTTGAAAAAGGGTGAACATTTTTATTTGTTCTCCTATTGCTGTTTTCGTTGCATTTTTGGATTCTACAGCTCATTCTGAGTCCAAAAACATATAGTTTCATATGGTTACGATAATTAGTGAATGTGTGAGGTGCATCCAAAGATGCCGACCTTGAGCTATTTTGACCCTTAACCTTGATTTTTCTGACCTTCATAACTCCTGAAGTAATGGTCGGAGAAAGCTGAGACTTTCACAGCTGGCTTTCTTGCACAAACGTACCTTATACACCAAAAATAAGCAAGATCTGAGATGGTCGGGTGTTAAGCACTGATTCACCTGTGCTGGAACCCCTCTAATGTAAATTACGAATAGCAATGGGCCTAACACTGAACCCTGTGGGACACTGCTACCTACATCTAACCACCCTGATTCACTACCATTAACCCATTAACTACAACCCTCTGTCTCCTAGCACGAAGCCATTCTTCTAACCAGTTAGCTACCTGACCGCGTATACCGTGCGCTTTGACCTTCGCAATTAGTCTCCTATGCAGAACTGTATCAAACGCCTTTTTAAAATCTAAATAAATAATGTCAGCTGCTCTATGCCTATCGTATTTGCGCACTATTTCATTATAAAATTCTAACAAATTAGTTAAACAAGACCTATGGCATCGAAACCCATGCTGACTGCTATTAATCAAATCTCTACTTTCTAAGTGATCGATGATATGATCCCTAACTACGGATTCCAAAAGTTTACAGACAATTGACGTTAAGCTAATGGGCCTATAATTGCTAGCTACTGCGCGGTTCCCCTTTTTAAAAATAGGCGTGACATTAGCTAATTTGAAGTCTTCAGGAATAATCCCTGTTTCGAGCGACTGATTAAAAATCTTCGTTGAGGGGCCTATGATAAAGTCTTTCAAATCTTTCAAATGTCTAGGTAGTCCAGGCAATTTGTAGTTAGACCTGGGCAAAATTGCTTCAGAAGCTTTCTAAACTGTTTCCAGCTCAGGAACCATTGCCGCATAACATATCCAAAATCCGACAAAATTGGACCCCGGGAACACCCCCAAAAATGAAATTCAAAATGGCGGACTGGATGTTTCCTATGAAAAAAAAAAATATATATAATTTACGCTTTTATTTATAGAGATACATTTGATGCTTTTTCTTTCAGTTGTAATGTTTTAAATAATTCAACAATATACAACACAACCAGTTATTACGCAAATATAATGTTATATAGCTTTTTACAGATTTTTATAATCAATAATACAACAATTATTTTTTTCCCAGTTTCAAGTTATGTTCATTACAGAAGAAGTGATACCTGGTCACAAACATACAGAAATTAATCCTCTTCATCACTATCATCGGATAGATTACCGGTACTTGGGTTGTTATCGCAACCACTGATTTGGCACTCGCCACAAGCGGCTGAACAGGGCATTCCATTACGCTTGCATCCACATCTTGAAGTAGCACATTTCGTCTTGCAGGAGCAGTGGATCATGTTGAGTAGATAATTTGGAGCTGGTGGCTTGTCGCAGGCTGTAGGGTAGTAGGAATTATTCTTTACATACCAACCCCACTGTTCTGCATCGATCTTCTCTTCTGTAGACTTCCAGATTAGTATTTGAAAGTATGTGCGAAAGCTGTGGTACTTTGTGGACGCATCGGTAGGTGGCAAACGTTTGGGTGTAACAAAAGATTAGCTGTAGCTACCTTTTCAACTAACATTCGATGACGTAGTGCGTTAGTGGATTCAAGTGTTTTGCAGCCATACAACAGAAGCATTGCCTTTCTTCCAGCGGCTTCAATGTCAGAGTGTTGGCAACAATCAGAACAGAATGTATTTGCAACTGAACAGAGTTCAGCCACCTTCATCAGTGTGTCGAATGCTTTGGCTTTACCGATCGAAAAAATTCTGGATGTGCTATCACAGCCCGTGAAAGCATGCACAAACAAAGATACTTGCAGATGTCATTGCCTAACAATGATTGAATGCTGAGAATATCATACACAGGATTAGGAGATGGTCCCCGTCTTATATCGCTGCGATAGTACAACTTGAAACCACTGTCCTTGGCATGGTACAGAAGGAGAATCAGCAAGTTGGTGTCTTCCCCTATTACTGTTGTAGTTGCATTTTCTGATGAGGAAACTGCTGCACGAACGATGTCCACATCAGCATCCCCATCTGCGTTGTGAACAGTACACCCGTGCTTCTTCAACATCTCACCTACGAGGGAAATAAATGCTTGCTTGTTGTTTTCATTAGCCAAGAAGTGTTCCTTCTGGCCAACAAACTTCATGCTTGGACTGAGATTCACATTTCTGCTTGTCTTGGTGCTGCGTCTTCTGTGGGTCATGTCCTTGATCGTAGGAGAGCTGCTGTAGCCATCAAAAACAATGATTGCTTTTCCATATGTTTTCAGAGTGAAATCGGCATATGAGTTGGCGATGCTGTCATATGTTTCATCTTGACGCAAGGAAACACGATGTAGTAGAGATCCACCATCCAATACGTACTGGTCTGTGCACTGAATTTCTTGAACTTCTTCCATGCGTAAAGTGTCAGTGTATTTGATTATTGCATGAGCTAGCTGAGACTTATCGGGTTTCCTCAAGATACTTCATGATTCGAACAATGCAGGAGGATATGCACACAGTTCGTAACACATGACATCTTCAAGATTCATGTCTCCGCCAGTGGCAACAGTCATCATTCTCTGAAACAGTAGTGCAGGATCTACTTCTATATCTGAAGCATCAGTGATCACAACGGCAGAAACAGATCCTAGTGTTTTCACTTTGTCAGATCTTTTGGCAGAATATGTAAAGGCTTGTTTCCCAATCATTTTTACGACAATGTTCGTACCGATTGAATACAATTGATGAACGTTAACTCCAGGATCAGCAGTTAGTCCTGTTACAATGTTGCAGAGACCCGAGGTAGAATGGAATGGGGATAAGGATTCCAGACGTTCAAGTACTTTCTTCATGTCATTACTGTCCCTGATTTGTCTACTTCCCCTCATTTCCTTGTGCTGTTCACTACTTTCCAACAAAACTCTGGTGTATTCCTGCATTGCTAAGTTATAAGTGGAACACAGAGGCATAGAAAAGAGCCACGTTGTCCTTTGGATGTCTGTAAATCCACTTCCGCATGTCAGTCCGCCTCTGCTTTTCAGGGAACGCATTAGTACTTGTTCTATCACCAGGTCTGTGCCGAGTCCGGCCCATAATCTGTCGCTTCTTCTTACCACAAACTTACCTTCCTGGAACATTTTGTTAACGGCTGGATTTTCAGAAGGCAAACTTAACATTTTCTGCAGGTACAGGTATATCGATTTCAGGTAATTGTGATGTCCGGCTGCTGCAATTATGGGGATGGTCTCCAGCATAGCTTGCAAGTGCAAATCCCACGAGCCGGTTCTGTCTGCTGTTATCAAGGAACGTGCAATGTTGATCATTCGCTGATACTCCAACCAGAGTTGACTTGTTTGCGAAGTAGATTGTAGGTCAGTTTTCTTCGCATCCAAAGTGGTAGCAATCTGAGACAATGCATTCGAAGATTCCACATCCTCAACTGATTGTTTGGCGGTCATAACATCGTTGAGCAGGTCACAAGCTTCCTTATGGAGGTCATGAGCAGTTCCATCTTCATTACGAGGGAAAACGTCTGCGACTAGTAAGGTACTAAGAGCTGCATCTACTATCATATGACCACGTATCGCTCTTGAAACAGCTTTTCCAGACATCATGTGTTGCACGGCATTTGGTCCGTATATTTCTTGAAGTACTTCAGACAATCCTGAACCATTCATAAGAGTACCAACTGCTCCCAAAAGATTCATCAGAGTGTGAAATGATCCCAGCATTAAAACAATGTCCTGCAGGTCTCTCTGTTCATTGATGATTTGGGAAGCTTTCCAGAACAAAGGCTGATCAAAGGTAATAATGCATGGGACTTTTTGATCGCGTGCTATCTTGCTCAAATATAGTAATGTCGAAAATATGCAGGTCATGTCAGTTGGCGACATATCTATGATGGGAAGGAACGTGATCGATGCCACACCTGGATGTGAGACACTTGATCCACCGTGAATTGCCTGCATTGTTCCGGACCAACTTGGACCTGATCTTTCTGCTGAAGATATATGCCAGAGAAGACTAAGTCGACTTATGGTGGCAGTGGGTACTGGAAGTTCGCGGAATGAGATGTCCCTCAACATGCTTCTCGCGTGTCTATATTCCCTAATGTCAACGGTTGCAATCATCTTAATGTCATTGTCACCAACATTACGCCTGTGAATAGAAGGGTGGATCTTGATCTTTGGAGTTATTGCGGCAATCATACCCATTCCATGAAAGGTATTCTTCCCATCCAAAGTGCAGACATCATGATCGACGTTATCTGCTGCTAGAAGGACTGCAGTGTTTTCATCAACAGTAAAAGAGCCAGACCCACTTGCCAGCGCCGCGTTTCTTTCGAATCTTGTTACTTCTGCATACGACGAACAGTAACCCAGCTGATGGAGAATGTCAATAAGGTACCTTGACCTAAAGTTGTGGTGTAGCTGAACCGACAAACCGATCTGTAGTGGACATAGTAATCCTCTAGGACGGGTTGCTTGCATAATGCTCTGCCCAATTGCACCTATTTTTCTTGAAGCATCCTGTCCCGCAAATGCTTTTGATAATAGCAATTTCAGACTGTTGGGAATGTAATCAAGAGCACTTTCTGCAGTGATGTCATTTGGAGATGGATACACATCTTTTCTAGGCGAGTCGACAGACTTGATATCACTTCTGATTATTTTTGCAGCAGCTTCTACTAGGTAAATCTTCTGTAGCTCTATATCTATATCACATTCTTTCGACTTTTTGTGGTAATCTATAAGAATTTCATTAGCTGTCTCTCGTAGTGTTACTACATCTGCCTTCCCACTTTCACCTGATATTATGATCTTGTCTCCGTAATGTTCTAAAAGCTTTCTCTTCATGTGCCTGCGTTCGTAGACAGAGCTCTGACTTCCTTGAAGATATTCCTCCATTTTGGAAATTAGGTCTCCAATCAACAGTTGTTCATCATCATTCTCTTCCAGGTAAGCACAGGTCTGAAGGAATGCTTGGTGTTGCTCTTCATTAGTTGGTCTCCCTTTCTTCAAATCATGATCGTCGGAGGAGTATGCGCGATGAATGTTTTTTCCACTTCGAAAATTTACACTGCAGGTGTGATGGTAGACACAATCTGCAGCAGGAAGATCATGAAGATAATACTCCAGACGGCCTTTTACATTAAACGACCATTCATCGCAGCGGCTTTCACAGCACTTTTTTATGGTTTCGGAGAACTCTGTAGTTCTTATTTTGACATGCTCTGATTTTGGTTTGTGTTTGGAAAAAAAGTCCACAAAGGTATCACAAAACAAACAGTGAGTAGCACTGGAAAATGCATATTCATGAAAACGAGCACTTTTCCTTGGTATTGCCTCGGCTGTGGTCTGTCGCTTCTTTATTTCAATGGTCTTTTTATCCGTAAACCTTTTCCTACATACAACGTGAACACTTATTCCAGCTGTTGCAACAACATCGCTTCCATGGCTGCGGCTGGATGCATTTATACCATCTGCTCCTTTTTGCGAGATGTGAAGCACTTCCTGTCCGCTGTCCAATTTCTCCTTACAAATCACGCATAATTCTTCAGGGGTCTGCATTCTTGAAGGCGGATGCACACCGAGTCAGCCGTACACCGAGTCAGTCTGAAACAGAAAACACAAATTAATAAACTGTGTTGCAGTATTTAAAAGGAGTACATAATAACAGTTTTAAAGAAAATGACAAGCACAAATACGCAGATTTGATAGTGGGTAGTAGGAATTAAAGAGTTGTATATAATATAAGTTTATAAAGATGTAGCAATGTCCATTCTCACATACACTCCATACAGTATATTTTATTTACATTACGTGACATCATAGTTTAAAACTAGCTGCCTAATACAATTTTTAGTGTCATATAGGTTAATTTAGAAATGAAAATGTGTTTTAAAACATTTTACTGATCAAGAAAAATGTCATAACTCTCTCTACAAAGGAAAATTAAAATTTATTGTATTTCGTAGGAAACTGCCAGTCCGCCATTTTGAATTTCATTTTTGGGGGTGTTCCCGGGGTCCAATTTTGTCGGATTTTGGATATGTTATTCTGCAATGGTTCCTGAGCTGGAAACAGTTTAGAAAGCTTCTGAAGCAATTTTGCCCAGGTTGAAGCTATTTTTGCTCTAGATTGCCTGGACTAAGGATAAAAAGCGTCAGGGCTATGATGATCCACCTCGATAACGACGACGATGAGTTTTTGCCGTACAGTACGATGAGTTGATGAATACTGACGAGAAGAGGGTACTGTACAGCATGATGAAGCTACTGGAGATCAGGAAGGGGTGGATCATCAAAATCTTCATCCGAGTCATACGGCTATAACGGAGGAGGAGAAGGTGGCATCGTAGGCTCAGTGGGCATTGCTGCTTCACTCTGACTGGTGGAAGGGGTGGCAGTGGTGGTGGGAGCTGGGGTTGAAGGTTGGACAAGTGTGAAATACATTGTGATCTCCATTTGCTTCTTTTTTCTTTTCATTTCATCAAAGATGCTTCTATAAGGCATCAGTGCTGCCTCCACTCCATTTTTCAATTTCATTGACCAAAGCATCGAAGGGTCAATGTCATAGAAGAAGTCTAGGGTTCGTTTGAACATGTGAAACCCTTCGGCTAAATTGTCCAGTGTCAGCTTCGGTTGGGGAATCACCATTATGTCACCAAACACACGATAATGGAGGACCTCGTGGATAGTCAAAGTCGCGAATGTTAAGGGACAACTGTATTTCTTTTATCAGCTTTGGTTGGACAAAAGACCAATCATTTGCAAGATTCTATTACCATTAACTTGTCCATCATTGGTACATACTTAAATTACAGTTAAAACAGTTAAAAGAATAAAATTATTGAAATGTTTCAAGGAATTACTTCGAAAAACATTCAAATGTCTGTTATAAAAATGCTGACTGAAAATATCTTTAAAAAACTTCTCAAACATTGAAAAATGTTTATAAAATTTAATTGTTTTTCAACAGCAGATATAAAGTTATTGGATAGAATACTTTTTCCAAATTAGAAAGCTCTTTACTTGAAAATTAAAAGCTAATGACTCATTGAGTGAATTTTTTTTTGGAGGGAAGTGGGCACTGGCCACTATTTGCTTTCTAGCTTTAGGCTTTTAGCTCATGGATACAGTATGTTCACTTTTAAATTAGAAATTATTATAAAAGAATGCTTAAAATATTTAACTTATTACATGGTTGATCAGTACCTACTAGTTGAGATGAAAACTTCACAACATTGGATGTTTTAAAGGATTTTTTATAAGATTTGATATCTCTTTCTTTCCTCTGAAAGGTACATTGATAAAAGGATAGATACACTTGGTTATGATCTTGCTGCTGCCCATTTTGTTGTGCACCGTGGAGGCAAAGTGCGTTTCAAAGGCCAGGATAAATGGGTTGAAAGAGATGAGGATCATGAATATGATATTCCTCGCATTTATGATCCAAACTATTTACTTGAAGAACTTGATGTATCTAAAATGCCCATTGTGTATGATGGACTCCAAAATTTAGGTAGGTCATGTGTATTGTCTGTATTACTAACACCATGAGAGTGGCTACAGTCATTTAGTCAGATGTTAAGTAAACATTGTCAGTTATAACCTGCTTAGTTGATTTTTATATAGTTTGGTCATATGAAATGAGCTGTTTATTAATAGGACCACTGCCACTGTTCATGTCATGCTTGGGGGTGAGGTTATTAAATTGTAGTTTTAAAAATTATACCATATAACAAGAGAAGAATTTTCATGATAATTTTGCAGTGGTTGGAAATCACTTGTATTCTTAAAGTACACTAAATAATTGGCCTACAAAGATGTAAAAAACTTGTCATGAAATGGGATATGTAATTGCCTAATTTTTGCAATGAAAAAGTTTTCATTTCAAACTCTTATAAGAAGGGGCATTCCAGGACAAATCACCCAAAAATTAAAAAATTTGTCACCACTCCAACCCGGATTTAATGAAAATTGACATATGGGGTTCTTCCAGGTGCTGATTTCACTGGTTCAAATAAAAAAGTTCTATGACCCATAGTTTGTGAGATATGGGCCCCCACTTTACCACCTAACTTTAATGGGCAATAACTCCCAAACATCTTGTTGTAGACCTATAAAACTATACATTTTTAGAATCAGCATGAAGAGATCTATTATATGATACCACATTCAAATGTGTAGAACAATAATGAAAATCCCCCCCCCCCCCCCCCTTTTATTTTTCTTCTTGACCCCCATCCCCGCTAGACAGTGAAATCCAAAAAAAATTTTTCATTTATTAAACTTCCATTAATTGTTAAAAGATACAAACAATAAAAAATGTGGGTATCAAGTTGCAAGATATTTTAAAAATTATTGAAAAAATATGTACATTGATATTTGTACATTGAAATTTCGACATTTTCACGCAGACTAAAATAGAGAACTACAAATGATACAGGGTGTCCATAAATTATTCACCCCATTATAAGCCTTAATAAATTCGTTATTATAGGAGCTACCTTAAAATGGTATGCGGCAATTAATAACAACTCAAGAGATTTTTGTTTTAATTCAGTAAACCTCCATGTGAGCCCCATTGGTAGCACGCAGAACATCAAGGTGATAGATGATTTCATTCCAAACATTAAGAAGCATGTCTTGCGTGATGGAAGCTAATGTGTCTTCAATCCGGTGTCTTAATTCTGTGTTGTTATTAATCTTCTTTGCATAAACTCTGTCCTTTGTGTAGCCCCATAAAAAGAAATCCAGAGGCGTGATATCTGGGGAACGAGGAGGCCATGGAATAGGGCCATCTCGCCCGATCCAACAAGAAGGAAACTTTTCATTGAGGAACCTCTGCACTTCTAATCCCCAGTGTGGCGGTGCCCCATCTTGCTGAAAGAACACATGGGGCTGCATATCCTCAAGCTGAGGTGCAGCATACCATTGGAGGTTTGGTTTCCCACATCCACAGCACACACATTGCTTTCTCCTTCACTGTCGCCATTGTGCCCCTAGAGGATGTTCTGCAAAATAAAGAAAAAAGTGTTATTAATTGCCGCAAACCGTTTTAAGATAGCTCCTATAATAACGAATTTATTAAGGCTTATAATGGGGTGAATAATTTATGGACACCCTATTTACATCCTATTTATAACTCATATTCATGCAGTCTCTCTCTCAAATGTTTGTTAATTATGCTTATTTTTATTACAGATGTGCTTATTTTGAGTCAAATCATATTTTATTTTTGAGATTTACAATTGTGTACTTTTAGTAATGAAAAATGGTTAGATACTGTGATGATCCTTTACAGAAACATAAGAAAAAGATACACAAGGATATAAGAACCATCAGCCAATCACTTTATGATCGATGTAAATGGAAACTACAAAGGAATACTGTACTATGTAGCAACTGTAGAAAATTATTGACCCAGAGACCAGAGTTGCTATCAACATCACAAAGTGAAGAGTCTGATCATAATCAGTCTTCTGAGAATGTTATTTCAGAAAGTGATGAATATGATCCAAGTATATCAAGTAATGCCAAAGAAGAGGTTTCTCAAGTTCTAGAAAGTCTTGCTGTGACTCCAGTGAAGAAGTGTAAGTATTTAATGATGGGTACTTTTTAGATTTATAATTTTTTATTTATATTATTTATTTATAATGAATTTACTTTCAAGACAGTTTTTCAGCAGTTGCTGAAAAACTTAATGAAATTAATATGTTGACATATTAATTATTATTGTCCATATATATCAAATGGAGTCAAATATTTATTAATTAAAAAATTTCAGGTGGTTTGGGTTCCTCAAGAAAAGAAGCAAAAGCTATTCAAACAATAGAAAAAGCACGTTGTTCTTTAAAACGAAAGCTAGGAACAAGTTTAGAAATTGAGATCCCAAGCCCATCAAATGCTACAAAGTTGGATCATGAAACTCAAAGGTATAAATTTTAAAATGATATGCTATAATTAAGTAGGAATATACCTAAACTAAAACTGAAGCATAAAAACAAAATGTAGGTATTCACCTTTGATAGTAGAAACTAGAAGCACAACTCCCTAAATATTGGAGATCAATGGGCCCATTAAATCATTTGAAATTCATTTGGTCACAAAATAATTTTTGGTTTAATTTGACTATCTCAAAGAATGCTCATTTTGTTACACTTGAAATCAATATTATAATCCAAAAAATTTAATATGCACATGTAATGTTTTGTTTATAGCTATTATACATTCATGAATTTGTTTCAGGTCAATGATTCATCTCATGAATGAACTGGTGGAAGCTTTCCATTCTACTGACAGTTATGAGAGGAAACTCAAAATATTGACATTATCTCCATTTACCATATCAAAAACTATAAATCTATTTCAGACAACTGAATATTTAGTTAAGAAAAGCAGAAATATAAAACAAAGACTTGGAATTATTCCTGAAATTGAACCCATGTCAAAAGGAAAAGTAATAACTAAAGGTACTAAAGATTCTGTTCAGAAATTTTTTGAATCAGATGAAATTAGTCATTTGTGCCCAGGTACAAAAGACTGCCTGAGTATCAGAAATGAAAGTGGGTATAAAGAATCTGTGCAGAAAAGACGTGTTAATGAATCTGAAAGAAGCTTTTAGTCTATAAAAATAATCCAGATAGTCCCTAAATTGGCTTCTCTAGTTTTGCCAGCCTTTGTGTTTCAGCTGAAGCTGCTGGTACCCATTCTGTGTGTGTATGTACATACCACCAGAATGCCAAAATACAATTCTCAGCTTTAGGTGTCAAAGGGTTGGAATACACAACTCTTATGGAGAAAGCAGTGTGTGATGTCAACAACAGGAATTGCATGATGCAAATATGTAGTCTCTGTCCAAAAGAATAAGGAATTAAGACTATTTTGCTCACTTTTCAGTGTTAATGATCCTGAATGTGAGGAAATAAAATATAAACAATGGGTTACTACAGATCGATGCAATATGGTTGAAAAACCAGAATCTGTAGATGATTTTATAAATTCATTAAGCACAAAAATTGTCAAATTGACACGTCATAACTTTATAGCAAAGAAGTAAAATGCATTTCTAAAAAACTTGAAGAATCATTTAAATAGCCATACAGCTGTAGTTCTTGGTGACTTTTCAGAATACTACTCATTTGTAGTAAAGGATGCAGCCCAAGGTTTTCATTGGGAAAATACCCAATGCACAGTGGATCCCTTTGTTTTATATAGGGTGATTGAAAAGTCTCTGCAGTAGTAATAAGATATTTACTTTATTGAAATTTTACATAAGGAGATATAAGAATTCTATAAATGTAATGACATATCATTGTTACCTGTTTAGAGTAAGTAACGTAGCAAGACTTAGCTTAGACTAGCCTAGACTTTGCCAATATTTTGTTAAAGATTTCACGATATTGTACAATTTTCATGAAAATATCTAACTTCAATAAAGTAAATATCTTATTACTACTGCGGAGAGACTTTTCGATCACCTGATATTATAAGGAACCAGAAAGTAATGAAACAAAACATTCAAGTTATTGTTTTTTATCTCCAAATACAAAACATAACACTACAATGGTTTACACTTTTTTAAATACACTCATACCTATTATTAAAAAATCCCACCTTCATATCAAAAAATTACATTATTTTACTGATGGATGCGCAGGACAATATAAAAATCATTTCAACTTTGTTAACATTTGTAAACATGAAGATTTTGGGCTGGAATGTGAGTGGCATTTCTTTGCCACAAGCATGGTAAGAGTGCTTGTGATGGGATTGGGGGTACAGTGAAAAGATCTGTAGCCAGAGCGAGTATGCAGAGAACATTTGCAAATCAAATATTAACGCCACAAGACATGTTTGAATTTTGTTCAAACAATATAAGTGACAGCATAAATTTTTTTTTTAATAAATTCTGAAGAAATTGAAGCTATGGAAAAATTTTTAAGTGACAGATATGAAAAAAGTATGTGGCTAACAGGAACACAAAAATTCCACAGATTTGTACCTATTAATGCAAATAACATAAAAACATTTGAATTATCTTCTGATGAAGTTGGTGAGGTGAGGATTATAAGCAAAGCTTTTCTGGGTGAAGATAATGTTGAAGTTAATCCAAAAATAGGAGAGTACATAGTTTGTACTTACAATGATCAGAAATGGTTGGGATTTGTACATTCCTATAATGAGGAATTTGATGACTTTGAGGTTAGCTTTTTGCACCCATCAGGATATAGTGTTTACTTTCCACAAATTAGATATACATGCCACATATCAAGAGATAAAATTTTAGGTTTATTAAGCACACCAACTTTAAAGCCAGGAACAATGCGTATTCAATATGTTTTCCCAGAAAATGAGTTGAAAAAATTTGTGTAATTATGAATCAACTTGATGTATTGTGTGTGTGTTCAAATTGTATTTTTGCTATTTATTTTCATCCATGTGAATATATCATTTGTAGTTCTCTATTTTAGTCTGCAGGCGTAAAAATGTCAAAATTTCACAATGTACATATTTTCTCAATTTTTAAAATATCTTGCAACTTGATAACCATGTTTTTTATTGTTTGTATCTTTTAACAATTAATGAAAGTTTAATGAAATTTTTTTTTTTAGATTTCACTGCCTAGGGGGGTGGGGGTCAAAAATAAAAAAGGGGGGAAAATTTTCATTATTGTTCTACACATTTGAATGTGGTACCATTTAATAGATCTCTTCATGCTGATTCTGAACATGTATAGTTTTATAGGTCTATGGTAAGATGTTTGGGAGTTATTGCCCATTAAAGTTAGGTGGTAAAGTGGGGCCCCCCCCAAGATTTTGGGGGCCCATATCTCAAAAACTATGGGTCAAAGAACTTTTTTATTTTGACCAGTGAAATCAGCACCTGGAAGAACCCCATATGTCAATTTTCATCAAAATCTGAGTTGGAGTGGTGACATGCATTGGGTGATCTCTCCTGGAATGCCCCAGAAATAGATTATATGGACTGGACCTACATGTAGGTTATAGGCGATAAACTATTGCAAATATTTGTGGATTATATGTTAATAACTGAGAGAGAAAATTATATTTTCATAGTACTGAATCGCAGTTAATATTTTTCACAAACATTGAACATTGATTTTGTTATTTTATGAAGCCAGATTTATGTAGTAAATTCTTATCAGTGCAGTTGTTTGGGTCTTAATATAGTAATCTCATGGAGCATCTTGGTTGTGGGTCAGTAGACTGCCACAATGCTCCAAAAACTGTGATGCTGTTATACAGGGTGTATATAAAGTCAGGATCTATTTTTGTGAAATAATTTTTTTTTTCCTATTTTTCTTTTCAGAAGCCCTTAGAATGAATACAGATGAGCGTGTGGCAATAGTAATTTGGCGAATTGAGGGAAAGAAATACAATGACATCAGAGAGAAGTTTAGAAGGAGATTTCATAAGCCGGGGCCAATAGACAAGACAATACGAAAATTGGTGAACAAATTTAAATTAACGGGATCTGTAAATGATGAAGCAAGATCAGGATGACCGTGTATGTCAGATCTTACCGTGAATGCAGTACGCGGAATTATCACTGAGGAGCCACGTACATCCGTTCGTGCTGCATCACACAGACTCGGCCTCCCGATGTCATCTGTGCACAAAATTCTGAAAGTTAATTTGCAGAAGAAAAGCTATCATTTGCAGATTTTACATGATTTACATGAGGAAGATTTCCCTCGACGAAGTGCTGTGTGTGCTGATCGCATAGAAGAAATCTGGAGTGATAATTTAATGGACAACATTCTCCTTAGTGATGAAGCCATTTTCCATACTTGTGGAAAAGTAAATCGCCATAACTGTCGAATTTGGGCAGATGAAAGACCGAATGATTTCATCCAAAATTGGGAAAGAGACTCGCCTAAAGTTAATGTCTGGATGGGTTTAACAAAATCTAAGGTTTATGGTCCTTTTTTCTTTGCTGAAGCTACAGTTACAGTGCTTATTTATCTGGACATGTTGCAGCAATTCCTTGAACCTCAGCTGATTGGGGATAGGATTGTTAGTACCGTCATCTATCAACACCATGGTGCTCCTTGTCACTATGCCAAAATTGTTCAGGATTATCTAAATGGACGTTTTCCAAATCGCTGGATCGGACACGGAAGCAACAGACCTTGGCCAGCGAGATCACCAGATTTAACCCTTTTAGATTTCTTTGCTTGGGGCTTTATCAAATCGCACATCTATCAGACGAAGATTACGAATCTTGAAAACTTATGTACACGTATACGAACTGCTGCAGATAACATAACCCTGCAAATGCTCCAGAATATGTTTAGAAATGCTGTGGAACGATTTGAGCTGTGCTGGGATACTGATGGGCGTCACGTCGAATCCTACTCTTAATTATTTAATAAATGTTACCACTTTATCATTTTATGATTGAATTCTATATAATTTCCAAGTGCTTCACAAAAATAGATCCTGACTTTATGTACACCCTGTACATCCCATGTTATGAATCTCAGTTCTGTCAGACATCAAGTCAGTCATAATAATTTAAACCAAAGTCCACTAAATTAAATATGTATTAAACACAAAAGCACTAAAAGGTAATTTATAATCATTATAATACAATAATATAGCATTTAAGCCCCTAAAGGCTGAAAAAGTCAGTGATATTTGGCTGACTAGATTTGGAAATCAGATTCAGAAATCAGTGATGCTCCATGGGGGGGATCTGTGATGCTTGGTGAGCTTGCATATTATTATAAACTGTGACTGACCAAACCACATGATCTGCAATGTTACTGTACATCAGTAGTTAAATATAATACATAATTTAGAGCTTGTCCTCATACATCCCCCACACAGCTAAATTGTAGCATTATTCTCAAACAAAATTCCGAAATTGTTCCACTATAAAAATATTAAAAATGGAAGGCTTAGCTGGCTCTTGTTTTCCTATTTTGTTTTTTGTTTTCAAATTGGCAAATAATTTAACATTTTCTGTAAAGGGTGTGTGATTTGTTAACTTGCATTAAGTAGGTACAGTTGTGGAAAAAGTGTGAAGAAACCTTAAAAAAAATATTTAAGGAAAGTTTTTTGTGTATCAACAAAATAAGGCTGCAAATGTGCTTTAACATTCAGAATTAATAAAGTTCTGTTTACATATTTGTTTTTTATGTAGTTATGCTTTTCTCAAACCTGTCCCCTATTCCTATTCACATTCCTCAACTCCATAATTGATCAATCTCCAAAGGAAAAATTCATTTAATGTCTACAGTATTTATATAGAGAATTATACAGATATTCTTTACAGTAAAGCATTGATCACTTTTCATTGTAATGAATCAAATGCAACAAAATATAACTTGACAAATGGTACAGCACTTGAAAACAAAGTTTAATTTGTTTTGCCATGCTGTTTAACCCTTTAAGCCCTGAATTTTTTGTAGGGTTAAGTTATGAATGCTTGTATTTGAAACATTAGCAATTTGTACCTTCAGTCCTTAAAGGGTTAAGATAAAAATGGTAAAGTTGATGTAAAGGCACAAGTATATAATAGCATCAAAATAAAAAGAACTATTTAAACTATTGCATAAAAAAATGGTATCATAAATATTGTGCAATATGTACTCGTACATTAAGCCAACCTCAAGAAATTTGCATAATAATGACAAGAGCAGAAAAGTTTAACATTTCCTTAAGGTTCTAAATTATTTCCATAACAATTTGCATTCAGTTGGGTGTTAGTTTGATGAACACTGTTAGAAAGTAACTTCAATAACTGAACTTTTGTGTATTGTTATTACTGCTGTATAGGCCCCATTTTTTTTAATCGTTATTTTTACTAAATTTATCCAATTCATTCTAAAAATTTGCATCCGCCAATTTTAATTATGTCCCTGACCAAATAAATTTGAAAGGACCATAGCTGGATTGCACTTTGTACACTGGCCTTATTCTCAGTTAAAGAGAGACCATATATCATAAGCTTCTTTTGATGCCCTTTTCAGAGGGGTTATAAAATTATTCTATCCAGGAATAGTTTTAGTATGGCAGTTGTATGATTTAATCCAAGGCTTTCCTACTTCCCTTAGTATGGATGTTATATCATTATTATAATAATAATACCTATCTACAAGTTCAAAGTGAGGATCATATGAACAAGATTTACTACAGTCAAGATGCAATAATTCTAAATTCAGAGTGGATAGCAGCCTGGAAAACCTGGAAAATGCCTGGAATTTCATTTGGTGCCTGGGAAACCTGAAAAATGCCTGGAATTTGATTGAGAGCCTGGAAAAAGTTGACAATTGCACAAATAGGACATGTCAAAAATGAAGTAAAAGTCTAAGTTGCATTCTGAGTCCCATGTATTTTCCAAAATCTATTATTGAAATGTTTTATTTATTTTGAGTTTTACCCTTAAAATCAGGCCTTAATTCAGTGTATATGTATTAAAATTTACAGAATATCCTGCAGGGGATTGAAACAGTGTTCCTTTAAGGGAAAATGAACATTCCCCCATCTCATGTTCTGTTCTTCCCAGTAAAATAATTCAGAAATCAGTGATGCTCCATGGGGGGGATCTGTGATGCTTGGTGAGCTTGCATATTATTATAAACTGTGACTGACCAAACCACATGATCTGCAATGTTACTGTACATCAGTTAGCAATAATAACATGACAATTATAATGAATTATTACACACAAATCGGCATGATACTTACTTTTGTTTACAAAATATTAATTATTCTTTTCTCTCTTCAGAATATTTATGATTAGTACAATACTATAAGTAATGTCATTTAAATCTAAGTGTAAATTCAAGTCATCATGGTTGGTAGAGGATTCTCCTTACAAAGACTGGATTGCCAAAACTCTATATGAGAATGATGCCCACTGCAAGCTCTGTAATAAAACTTTTAATTTGAGTACTATGGGTGAAGCTTCAGTTAAAAGCCATCAAAAATCTGCAAAGCATATTGCTGCTGTTAAGGAGAAACACAAATCTTCAGGAATTATCCGAATGTTTTCTCAGACATTCACAGCTTCACAACACCCAGCACAGTCAAGTGAGATAGTGAAAATAATGCTCCTGTTCCTTCACCAGCAATGTCACAAGGTGGATCAGGGCAAAGTCTTCAAAGGTATGTTTTGCATGATTCAGTGACAGAAGCTGAAATACTGTGGTGCATGCATGTTGTGATGACTCACTCATCCTCTCAATGTGGAGGTAGTGGAGCAGCTTTGTTCAGCAGGATATTCAAAGATAGTGATATAGCTCAAAAATTTACAGCATTGAAGAACAAAATTAGATACATGATAAATTATGGCTTGTCACCATACTTCCAAGATCAATTGAAAAAAGCAATCAAACAACGTGATTTCTTTGTTGTACTATTTGATGAGGCCCTTAACAAGATTGCCCAGAAAGGGCAAATGGATTTACATGTTCGTTTCTTTGATGGCACAAAGATTCAAACTAGATATATCACATCTGTATTCCTTGGATGTGCTCATTCTGAAGACATCCTGGAAGCCTTCAACTTGGGAATGAAAGATCTGGACATGCACAAAGTTCTTCAAATCAGTATGGATGGACCTAACCTGAACCATAAGTTTCTGCGTCTATTGAAGGACTCCCATTCAGAAGATGTACCTTCATTAATAAACTGTGGGACATGCTCACTCCATATCGTGTGTGGTAGTCTCAAAGATGCAGACCAGAAGAGTGACTTACAAGTAGGCAAATACCTAATGTCAATGTATAATGTCTTCAAGGATTCGCCTATGCGAAGAGCTCTGCTTCTCACACATAACCAAGTGTCAGAGTCAGATTTTCCACTAAAATTTTGTGCAACTTGCTGGGTGGAGAAAGGTAGAGTCGCAGCTAGAGGATTGTAGTTAATTCCTAAAATGAAAAGGTTTGTTGAAGAAGTTACCCAGATAAGGAGGAGCCCATAAGTCAGTCCTATAAACAACTGAAGAACTTTGTGCAGGATAGTCTTCTACCTACTAAAGTAGCCTTTTTTCATAGTGTATCTAGTGTACTGGAGGAGTTTCTAGTAGCATATCAGACTGATGCACCTATGATGCCTTTTCTTTGTGAAGATCTTGGCGCAATGATCCAACAGCTGATTGAGAAAGTAGTGGAAGAAAGCATCACTCAAGGCAAATCATTTTGAGTCATTCCATTATAATTCAGTCATTTTAGAAAAAAATTCACACCAAATCATTTTAGATTTTGAGCTGAGCTGCAGGGAGCCAATAGGCCTTGAAAAATGATGAAAAAAGCAATTTAAATTTTGTAATTAGACCTATGGTTCTCGAGTTATAGCACTTCAAAGTTTGCCACTGGGTGGCGCTGAGAGTGCCATTTTATTTTTTAAAAATTTCCTTAAAATCATCATTGTATGTTCAATTTTAACAAAGAAAGTGTCAAATCCTACATTTTTGAGGGCAAGGAATCCAAAAATGACATCAAAATGTAGAAAACATTCACCCTTCCAAGTCATATCTTCCATATTTTATCTTCTCAGACCAAAAAAATGGGTTGTCTTTGAGGGCCTGTATCTCGGGTCTGCATAGGTTTTTTTTCAAGGGAAATGCAGCATTATTTAGGATAGACATATGAGAAATCATGTTTAAAAAAATCACATCTATATTATCTCTCTGTATGATTTTACAGGCATGAGAGCATACCACATTTTCTTCTTGGACGAAAGTGGGAATAACTATTTATTTTAACAATTTAATAATGGTAGCATTGTAACTTTCTATCACTGATTTCAATTCTCTGTCTTCATATTGTTTAACTAAAATTTTAAATGCTCTTGATAAAATTTCCTCGACTTAATTCTGAGGTGTGTGGCCCTTAATTTAATTATAAGAACAGCCACAATAACTTTACTTAAATTGTATTTTCTATGTTAAAACTTTATTGATAGCTTAGTAGTACAGTACATACCGTATTTTCCGGCATATAAGGCGCATGAGCATATAAGACGCACCCCAATTTTGGCAGGCATATTCTTGAAAAAAAATAAAAGGTCATCTTCTGTGCCATCAAGGGCATTGCTAATGCCACACTTCTTAAAAGACCGTACAACTGTCTCCGTTTTAACTTCATTCCAAGCATTTTTGACCCACTGGCAAACCTGAGCTATTGTAGGCCTCTTGATCCGACCTATTGGTGTTAGTTCATGGTGTGGGAGCATCATCCATTTGTTCCATTCTTCATGCATGTACCCCTTAAAAGGTTTGTTTATCGACACATCTAGGGGTTGCAATTGACCTGTTAATCACCCAGGTATTACAGCTAGTTTTGTTTTTAACCCTTTCACTCACTGAGTAGACAATTGTGTAGCTGAAAAATAAACCATATTGATTCTTATATAACCACACACAAAGGCAAATTTCTTTTTTACCCTATGTCATAATTCGTGAGCGAAAGGGTTAATCTGTTTACTCTACTCTTAGTGGCCTTTGTTATGTGAGACTGGAACTGGTCCCACATGAGAAGCGACGGCTTTTTGAAGAGTCCACCAAGACACCGTGACCACACCTTTTCTAGCCACAGCTTTACGCCATCCTCATCCATGCGCACAGCGCAGCTGAAAGTGGTGGGACCTTGCGCAGCCTAGCCTGTTGTCTGCCCCACCAACCACCAAAACAAACATGGCTGCCTGTTGTTTACAGTAATAATGTCAATGAGTTGTATAAAATAGACAACATGCACAAACGAGTGGTTTGTCGGACAAGGGCTAATGACCCTCATACTTTACGATTATTTACAACTGTTGAAACTGGTTTGCTTATTACGTAATCTATAAATTATAATTTATAATAGTTACTAATCACTCTAAAGTAATCTGGGAACCAGTTTTGTAGGGGAGGTGTTTGGAGTTCAGTTTATCGATACCGCAGCACCGAAACCACCACTTGCCGGTAACCAAAAGCCTACCCATGACCCATGACCCTGACCTTGAGCATATAAGGCACGGGGTGATTTTCTGAGACTTTTTTGGGGAAAAATACTGCGCCTTATATGCCGGAAAATATGGTAATACTTTTTATACAATTATTAATACATAATATTTTGAAGACAAAAGATAGGCAGCTTTTAAGGATGGTATTGCTTATATGCAATATATGCTTATATGTATTTTTTAATTGAATCAAACATCTTATATTTTTACCACACTATATCTTAAATAGGTCCCTAATATACCTGTGTTTTCTTTTCAGACTGACTGCACACTACCATAGACTGCTCTAAAATAATCTGAAAATTGATTTGTGAATTGATTGTGATTGTGTTGATTCATTAACAGTGCTATAGTATGTTTCAGAAATGGACATGGAAACAGAATTTTCCCTTTGTTTAATTGGAATGGTTGAAGGTTCAGAAGACTCATGTCATAAAACATGGTACAACAAGAATACAGGCTACAGACATCTTGCAGAACTGGCAGATGAGGAGGTTGAACTGCTTACTTGGTGGTCTGGCATAAAGACACAATTAGAAAATGGAACACACTCTTTGAATGATGAAAGTAAAGTTTTTCATCACTACGATGTGTACATCAAACGATATGAAAATTGCCAGAAAAAATGCTGCAACCCTTTTACTCTGCATGGTTGCATAGGTAGGCACAAGCAGAAGATCTACAGATCTACAGAAGCTAAGGCTAACAAAGACCCTAAGATCCACTCTAAGGCTAGCCCGAGAGAAAGGAGAGAGTAGGGGGTTAAGAGAAGAGAGGAGAATAAGGGGTTAAGTAAGGAGCAACACCTATCATTCGTGGGTTAACATTCATTCAGAAAAAGAGGGAAAAAGTCTCACCATCATCATCCGCCGGCCACTGCCGACAAGTCAGAAAAATAGTCGGAGAATATAGGAGAGGGGTGAAATATGAAAAGAAGTAAAATAAGAACGCTTACAAACCATGCAAACACAGTCTTAACTCACTGTCATACCATGCAAACTACAAACATGCAAGAAAAGAGTTAGACACATGCAAGTAAGGAGGATAAGAAAAAAAAAAAAAGTAGGTAAAGTTAAACAAAAAGTGGGTTAGTTTACGCTATGAGCTACATCTACATTCGTGTTAGTCTAATTTTTTATTTTTTTTTTTTTTATTTTTTTTTATTGCTGGCATCACGCTGGCATGTCACAAGCTGGCATTCATCGTCAACAGACTCATCCTCGAGCACCACCACCAGAGCTCCTGTTGTTAACTTTCTTTTTTAATTTTAAACAACGTTAATATTTTTAAAATGTCTGTCAAGACGGTTCTTAAACACATTAACGCTGGTAGAATGAACGACTGACGCGGGAAGATTATTCCATTTATCAATTACTTTAAACGTAAAGAAGTTTTTAGCGATATTAGTAATGAAACGTCTGCCACGCAACTTGAATCCGTTATTGCGAGTATTACTATTATCGAAAGTGAACAATTTGTCAAAATTTACGTTATCGATGTTATTAACGATTTTGAAAACTTCAATAAGCTCCCCCCTTAATCTCCTAGTTTCGAGTGAATACAAGTCTAACACTTTAATCCTATCTTCATAAGGCTTATTGCGCAATGCCGGAATAAGTTTCGTGGCATGACGCTGAACCCTTTCTAACCTATCAATATCCTCACGCAAGTACGGGCACCAAAACTGAACGGCATATTCCAAATGAGGCCTGACTAGGGACTTGTAAAGGGGCAATATAATATCCTTCGATTTAAATTCGAAATTACGCGCTATGAAGCCTAACATCCTATTAGCTTTTGCGCAAGACTCCAGGCACTGGTTCCTAACCTTTAAATCTTTAGTTACGCGTACGCCTAAATCTACTTCCTCGTCAACGCTCGCTAAATCCCTATCATCCATCGTGTACACGTAATTATTGTTGCGAGAACCTATATGCAAAACTTTACATTTATCTACGTTAAATTGCATCTGCCACTTATCCGTCCACTCCATAATCCTATCTACATCGTCTTGGATCCTATTTCTATCGTCCTCGTTAACAACCTTACCGCCTATTTTAGTATCGTCCGTGAATTTTGACACGTTACTAATCAATCCTACATCTATGTCGTTAATGTAAATTACGAATAACAATGGGCCTAACACTGAACCCTGTGGGACACCACTACCTACCTCTAACCACCCCGATTCACTACCATTAACTACGACCCTCTGCCTCCTAGCACGAAGCCATTCTTCTAACCAGTTAGCTACCTGACCGCGGATACCGTGCGCTTTAACCTTCGCAATTAGTCTCCTATGCGGAACTGTATCGAACGCCTTTTTAAAATCTAAATAAATAACGTCAGCTGCCCTATGCCTATCGTATTCGCGCACTATTTCGTTATAAAATTCTAACAAATTTGTTAAACAAGACCTATGGCGTCGAAACCGTGCTGACTACTATTAATCAAACCCCTACTTTCTAAGTGATCGATAATACGATCCCTAACTACGGATTCCAAAAGTTTACCGACAATTGACGTTAAGCTAATGGGCCTATAATTGCTAGCTACCGCGCGGTCGCCTTTTTTAAAAATAGGCGTGACGTTAGCTAATTTGAAGTCTTCAGGAATAATCCCCGTTTCGAGTGACTGATTAAAAATCTTCGCTAAGGGGCCTACGATAACGTCTTTCAAATCTTTCAAATGTCTAGGATAAAAAGCGTCAGGGCCTGGAGCCTTGCTAACTTTTAGCCTATCGATATAATGCGCAATCTCAGCCTCGTAAACAGTTATTTCATCTAAAATAGTCTCGCTACTAAATGGAACGATATCGTCAACGTCGGGGACATTATTTACGTCCTCTACGGTAAAAACTGTCGCAAAAAAGTTATTGAAAATACCCGCCATCGCCTGAGCGTCAGAAGCCAAAGCGCCATTTACATCCAATAGAGGGCCTATGTTATCCTTTACCGGCTTACGATTATTTACGTATTCAAAAAACTTTTTTGGATTATGTTTACTATCCGCAGCTATAACTATCTCTAAATTACGCTTGGCATTCCTAACTGATCTTTTAACCTGACGTCTAAGCTCGATATATCTATTAAAGTTAGCTACCTGGCCATTGCGCTTGTTAAGTCTATACGCTCTATTACGCTCGTTTATGAACTCGCCTACTTCCCTAGTCCACCACTTCGGCCTACCACGATTTCTAACGCGCTTGGGCCTACGAGGAATAAACTCCCTTTCAATATTCCTAAAACTTTCTTTAAACGCCACCCAACGCAAATTCGTATCATTACCCATAAATAAGTTATCCCAGTCCACTACTCTCATCCTATCAGCAAAACTATCAAAATTAGCCCTACGAAAATCAGGGACTTCTATTACGTTACTATCCTGTGTGTTTTCTATCAATAACTTAAACCTAAGAATTTGATGATCGCTACATCCTAAACTCTCGCCTACTTCTAAACTTTCGACTATATTCTCGCCGTTCGTCATCACCAAATCTAAGATATTATCACCGCGCGTTGGTTGGGTAACTATCTGTCGTAAAAAGTTATCGTCCATAAACTCAACCAGTCTCAAACCCTCTTCGTTACCCGTAAAATTCTCGTAATTAACATTAGGACAGTTAAAGTCTCCGACAATTATACTATTCCGATTGTCAATAAAATTACCAAGAAGTGAGTAAAATCTAGTATCTATATCGAGGGGTTGAACGGGAGGTCTATAAACAACGACAAAATTAAAACTAATACTATGCGCCCTAACTTCAACACAGATCGCATTAATTGCTGCCGGAAAATCTAACTTAACCTCGATAGCCCTAAGGGAATTACGAATGTACAGCAAAACGCCGCCTCCAAATCTATGTAACCTATCATTAGTAAAGATTTTAAAACCCGGTATATCAAGTTCCCCCAACAAGTCCCGAGTCACGGTATTTAACCAAGTTTCAGTGATAGCAACTATATCATAGTTGCCGGAATAAATTACCGCCTTAAATTCATTTAATTTATTTCTAATACTACGCGCGTTGCAATAAAAGACGTTTAAGTTATTTTTTACCACGGGCCCGCTTTTTAAACTATTTATCATGTCGGGCCCGCGTTTCCCGGACCCACAACGTTTAAAGAAGGCTTCGACCTATACAGCTTTCGCACGTTTTCGTCTATTAACCTACCTAGCCTAGCATTACCTATTTCATTAAAATGCACCCCATCTTTTATAAAAAGGCTAGGATCATTGAATTCGGACCACAGCTTTACGAAGGGTACACTTTCCTCAGCATCATCTATTCAGGTAACCCCTGGTCAAAAGCTCTGCTTAGAATGTTAGAAACACGCAAAATCCATTGTTCAGAACAGTTCATCTGATGAAAGTGGGTCTGATGATTCTCAAAGAAATGATCCTGATTTTTCAACTCCTGAACTCACCTCTGAATTGTTGGAGACCTCGCTTACAGCTTGTGGAGTACCTCCATTGAAATCACATGGCAAGTCAAAATGACAAAAAATTTCACATGTCCAACAAAAGATAGAAAAAGCAGCAAAATATATGGAGACTGCATTCATGTCCACAGGTTTAGACTTGCCATCTTGCTCCAAAACTCAACTTCCCCATGATTCAGATGCAGAGGACCTTAATGAATTAATGGATGATTTAAAAACCAAATACAGTGGAACCTCAATATATGAACGCATCTCTATTCGAACAAATCGGTATACGAACAACTTTTTCGAGAAAAAATTGTCCTTGTATACGAACCATTCCCTCATATCCGAACCGAAAGAAGCCGGTCAGTTTCTCTCCAGCCAGCATTTGGTGCACATTTTTTTTTTGAGCTCCATGAAACAATAATCTCCCTCCTCCACCCCATCTTCCTCTCCAGCTTCCACTTAGGCCATCATCACTCCTCAGCAAAGGTAAAGTTCAGGTTAAATTTTCATTTATTTGTATAATATTGCATTATTTATTGTTGTTACAGGTTTCATGTATGATTTTATGCATGTAAGTCTTATTTTACAAGTTTAATTAACCAATATTTTGACTTAAAAATGTTTCGTAAGGGGTAACTTTTGGGGGTCTGGAACGGATTAATCCAATTTACATTATTTCTTATGGGAAAAATTGATTCAATATATGAACAATTCGATATCAGAACAACCCTCAGAAACGGATTAAGTTCGTATATTGAGGTTCCACTGTATTGTCTAACAGAAAATAAAGCTGAAAAAGTTCAAATTCTTATGTTAAAACATAAGTCTTGGACCACAGCTGAAACAATGGAATTTTTTGGTACCAGCAAATACTTAATTCAATCAGCCATCAACTTAAAAAAACAATATGGTGTTTTGGCCAAACCCACTAGAGCTGTAAGAAAAGGACTTGAAGAATCCACAATCAATACCGTTATTAACTTTTATAAGGATGATGAGTATTCAAGAGAAATGCCTAGTGCAAAGGACTACATTAGCATATAGTACAAAGTCCATAAACAAAAAAGACTGCTTCTTTGCAACCTGAAAGAACTGTACTGTTCGTTTAAAGATAGACATCCAGACATGAAAATAGGTTTTTCAAAATTCTGCTCACTTTGTCCAAAGTGGTGTAAAGTTGTTGGCTCTGCTGGTGGGCATTCCGTCTGTGTTTGCTCCATACATCAGAATGCTGTCCTTGCTGCCCATGCATTGAACCTGGATTATAAACATTTAATGCAGATGGTTGTATGTGATTTGTCGAGCAAGCTATGTATGGTACATCATTGTTCAAATTGCCCTGGTAAAGAAAGACTGATCAACTTTCTTAAAGAATCCTTTCCAGATTTTGATGAACATGACCAAATTACATTCCAGCAGTGGCAATCTACCAATTGTACAAAAATAGTGTCAGTGGTTATGGATCCTTTTGAATTCTTTGAGTTTTTGGCTTCTAAAATTGACAATATGACATCTCATTCCTACATTTCCAAATGTCAAGCACGTTACCTCAACAAACTAAAATGAGAACTTTCTGCGAATCCTTCAACCTGCATCATTCTTGCTGATTTTGCCAAAAATTATTCAATGGCCATTCAGGATGCAGTTCAAGGGTGGCACTGGACTAAGCAACAATGTACTATCCATCCTATTGTGTTATATCATGTGTATTCCTCTGGTAAGCTTCAGACAAAATCATTTGCCTTTTTCTCTGATGACCTTGAACATGACACTGGATTTGTTTATCATCTTCAAACTGTTCTCTGTTCTTTCATTCGTTCGTATTTGCCCCATATCTCAAAAATTGAATATTTCTCTGATGGATGCTCCGGTCAGTACAAAAACTTCAAAAATTTTCTTAATTTAACCTTTCACAAATAAGATTTCGAACTCGATGCAACATGGAACTACTTTGCCACCAGTCATGGAAAATCTCCATGTGATGGTCTTGGTGGAACTATTTAAAGAAAACTGCTTCATGAAAGTTTAACTCTAACAGAGAAAGATCAGATTATTTCTGCCATTCAAGCTTTCATTTTTTGTAAGAGCAGCATGCCTTCAATACAGTTCTTCTATATTGCAAAAGATGAATTTATACCAGTAAGAGCCACTTTAGAAGAAAGGTTCAAAATTGGAACAAGAAGCTTTCATGTCTTCATTCCAGAAAAGATTGGCTGCATCTCCTACAAAAGAACTGCAGAGGATGAGGAACTTTCAGAAATGTTTTCTTTTTTCAGTTCACCATCCACTCTATCAACAACACTGATACCTAAACTACATGATTATGTTGCTGCCATGTATGACAGTCATTGGTGGATTGGAATGATTACTGATGTTGAAAAGGAATCTGATGACTTTGAGGTTAAATTCATGATACCTCACAGTCCAAGACAGACATTCTCTTGGCCAACTCGGGATGATATCTGCTAGATTCCAAAGTCAAGTATATTGAGAATACTCGCTGCACCTGATTACTACATCAGGACGTGTGTACAAAATATCAGACGAGGATTTCACTGCTCATTGAATTTTAGTTACAAACCAAACACACACTAAACTTATTGTAATAGGTGCTTCTCTTAGATCCACTTTTGTGAGCACAATGAACAATATACTGTTTGTGTAACCAAATATGTATTCATGTAAAGATTTGTATTCAACTTTTTGAAAATAAAATGTTTAGAAAAAAAACAATAAAACAATAAATCTACCATAGCTAGTCCAAAGTCTAGTTGAGAAAATGGTAATGGGTGTTACAGCCATAGGGAAGTTCCTCAAAACTTAACAAGTGATGTTAATGGGTCTAAACTAGGTTTAATGACAGAAATGTTTCACTACAAATTTTGATGCCAGAAATAAAATATTTTAAAAAATAATCTATTTATGGCATTTAAATGTTACTGATTCCAGTGGAATTGTCCATTATGCTTACCATTAAATAAGATATTATGGCCCCTTTTACTGTAGTTTTTCCATTTTTATGTAGTTTTTGGGTTCCTTGCCCTCTGAATTGTAGGAATTTGACATCTTTTTGTATTGTTGATAAAAATTGTAATTTTAGAGCATTTCTTGCAAATAGCAATGGGGTGCGAGAGCACAATCCCATTTTCATACAAGAAGAAAATGTGGTATGCTCTCATGCCTGTAAAACCATACAGAAAGATAATATATCCAAGATTTTTTAAACATGATTTCTCATATGTCTATCCTAAATAATAATGCATTTCCCTTGAAAAAAACACTATGCAGACCCGAGATACAGGCCCTCAAACCTGACCCAGTTTTTGGTCCGAGAAGATAAAATATGGAAGATATGACTTGGAAGGGTGAATTTTTTCCATATTTTGATATCATTTTTGGATTCCTTGCCCTCAAAAATGTAGGATTTGACACTGTTTGTTAAAAAATTGAACAAAAAATGATGATTTTAAAGAAATTAAAAAAAAATAAAATGGCGCTCTTAGCACCACCCAGTGGCAAAAAAATTATATATATATTATATATATATATATATATATATCGTAATATTGTAATGTAAAAAAAAAAGAATTACAACATAATGTAACACATCAATAATTTTATTTAAATTAGTTTTATATCATGTACAACTTATTCTTACACAAAGGAATAATAGAAAAAAATAGTCAAATTGAAGCATAATAAATTTTGCAATAAGAATTACAACATAATGTAATACATTACACATTAATAATTTTTAATCAAATTAGTTCCATATCAAGTACATCAAAGTAAATCAAGTTCCATATCATGTACATCTTACACATAGGAATAATGGAAAAATATAATGAAACTGAAGCATAATAAATTTTGCAAGCACAACTATGTGAAGTTCAAAATGACTTTTTCCTGCTTTTTTCTATGGCAAATTTGTCAATGATACTGTTTGTGTCAAGGGATTGTAGGAGGTCCCCAGTGGGCCCCCAGTTACTGGTGGGCCCTAGGCCAATGGCCTATGTTGCCTATTGGGAAATCCGGCCCTGACTGTAGGTCCGATTACAAAAATTTAAATTGCTATTTTCATCATTTTTCAAGGCTTATTGGCTCCCTCCAGCTCAACAAAATCCAAAATGGTGTGGTTTACACCCCTGACTGAATTATAATGGAATGACTCTTTACCAGTTGACTCAGCTTAACTTTTCTGATGAGTCGATCCTCAAATCTGCTAATAATATCCAGTTAGGGTTTGCAGTCAAAGATGAAATTAAAAAATGTAGATCTGTTATTACAAACAATGACATCATCACATTCAGAAAACAATGTTGGCTGTTCTACATCAGTTATTAAGAAACTACCGGTAGTTGAAAAATGTCCTATAAAGTACAATATGGTAAAGGGAGCATCTTGCCTAAACCTGAATGTTATGAAGAGCAGCAGTTTGTGTAAATCCATGGTTGATATGGCTTTATCATGCTTTGTGTCAAACATCATCATTTCTGGAACTGAAGCTGACAAGGTAAGGAGTAGATATATTAAAATGTGCAGTGATGTAGACATTCAGAATAAGCTTGCAAATTATTCTCGCAAGACTCGTCTAGATTCTTTCTTATTGGACATCCTAAAGGAAAAGGAAGAATCAGTAGAACTCATGAGGTTTGTTACTAGGATACTTTGCCTTTCACATGGACAAGCCAGCGTTGAATGTGCATTCAACGTAAACAAGGAGATGTTGATCGAAAATCAAAAGGAGAGCTCTCTTATTGCACAGTGAGTGGTACATGATGCAATCTGTAGCCAAGATGATCCTCTTGAATGACTCATAATTCCCAAGGGTCTTATCCTTGAAGCTCATAATTCTCACAGATGATACAAAGAGAACTTGGAAGATATGAAACGATTAAACAAGAAACAAAATGTCGTATGTGGGGGATTTCTGGGCCACCACGATACCAGTATTTTTTTTCAGGGCAACCCAAATGACAAGATAGGTTCCAGGCCAGGCCTTCAGGTTCGAATCCTTGCAGGGACGATGGGACACGTCTAGGTCAACCAAACCAAATGACAAAAAAGTAATCTTTTCCTGTCCTCAGCCTATCACTAGAAAACTATAGCTAATAAAAAAAACCTTAAACCTGTTTGTTAAAATTTATTAACAACTCAGAACTTAATCAACTTTATATTTATTTATTTTATTTATTTTTTATATTTTTTATAAATAAATGTTTTTAATCACTCTTCATATCCTAAGGTTAGTGGAGTTACAGTCTTAAGGTATTTATCAAATTAACATAATGGATGTTCTCTTACTTTCAAGGTGGATGGTGCATAACTTATATATTCAATTTACGTTCACTTTAGTTGTTTCATCAATATTCTTCTCTCGATGGATAATAACTAATTGACAATAGACGAATTCAATTTCTTCTTGGGTTGTTTGGTTTTCTCTCTCTCTACTTACAGTACTCTCTTAATTCTTGTAACTAATGTTACTGGGTTCAGGAAATAATAATAATTTTGTTGATTATAATACTTTTATTCTTAGTTTCTTTAATTTCTTAAGTTCAGACTTAATGGACAAACTACACTTTACTTATCTTCACTCCAGAACAGGGGAAAGAATTAAACTTTTGTTCCCCTATGAAATCAGAGAGAGAGATCATGGCTAAGTAGACATTCTGGTGGAAAATGGGGGGATGGGATCCTGCCCCCAAGATTATTTTCAGCCCAACAATAGCTTTCCTTTGGCCTCTGAAAAATCTTTTCTTCCCACCATTACTCGTTGGTCTATCAATCCTTCTTTATCATAAATTAACTATTTGGCTAATACTTAAAAACCTTTGAAACCCGCTGAAATCCCAAAAAACAAAATACTTAGTAATTACCTATCTAACCCTACATCTTTTGCCTAATCTAATACATACTGGTATTTAAATAAAGACACTTAATAAAATAATAATAATAATAATAATAACAACAACACTTACCCTACTGTACCTAATTATCATTTGACAAGAATGTCCCTAAAATGAAAGTATCTGGTTGAGATGGAAAGGCCAATCCAAAAACATATGGAGACTTTACAAATCTCCCACAATGATGCCCAGAAAAAATGAAAAGCCCTTAGCCTTTTGAGAGAAAAAGAAGATCAATTAAAAAAACTGAAGACTGACCACTCAGCAGAGATGTCACGAGTGTTAGAAGAAATTGAAGATCTGAAGATGATAAAGTGAATGATATTTACAGGTGACATGAAGTCATAGTTGCTAAAAGACACTATATGGAAGTAATCATTGTTTTCTTGATAAGAAAGTTTGCTTTTGTTTCTTAGAATCTTGAATATATTGATTTGTTTTGTTGAACCTATTTCTCTATGAATTTTCAATAAATATTTGTTAAAAAATGATTAGCCCAATCCCCATCCAGACAAAGAAATATGATATGTTATAATATGAAGGATGTGAATGTATATATTAGACAAGTAATATATTCTAACTCTAGGTAATGTTATGGTATACATAGCTCTTAACAATAATGTTTCAATGGTTCACTAATATTTAATTTGTTGAATTGAAAGTGTTATGATTGTTATTGTATTTTTGTTTATCCGGCTATTGGTAGGGGCAATTAAAAAAAAATTTTCTTCTTTATTTTGTATGTATACCACTATCATCATCATATAAATGTATTTTTCATTGCCTGGAAAAACAAACAAAAATAGCCTGGTAAACCTGGAAAATGCCTGGAATTTCATATCCCAACCTGCTATCCACCATGAAATTATTTAAAAGGTGCTCTGTCCTATCTTTGTATTCTATTTTTTGTTGCTTGTTACATTAGTCCAGTCAACACACTCATTCTTGCCAAATGAGTTAATATTTTGTGTAGTATTTAATAAATTCACGATAAGTTCCTTTAAATTATTACTTGTGAGACAGTAATCAATTCATTTAGTACCTCCATTCATATCAATGACATATGTAAAATTATTGCTTCAGTATCTGCAAAAAGAATAGAGTACATATGGCTCTGGGTAAGATTTCAAGGTAATATGAATAAAACAAACATGTTACACTTAATCATTAGACCTGAGAGTCTATTAGATTGAGGATGAAAAGCACATGGTAATAAAAATGGAAAAAAATACATTGAAAATTTTATTCTAAGCACTACACTACTTACAAGTCATTCTGAATCACTGTCCATTATTTGCAAGTGATTTAGGAGTTATAATGCTTATATCCAAAGAACTCCCAAGATGAACCAGAAGGAGCAAGAGATGAAGTTGTTGGTCTTTGATTTGAAATGCTGCTTTCAGTCGTCTCTGATCTTGAATGATAGACAGGCTTAAAGAAGCTATCAATTTTCAATTGGCTTGATTTTTGGAGCTGCTCACAAATCACAGTCTCCCTCAGAGTCCCCAAATGTTCATGATGAGACTGCATTGCCACATGAGAGGTCTGATCAATGAAATTTATCACTAGATCAAGCTGTCCGTGACCTCTGAAAATTTCTTAGGCTTTTCTCTGGGTTCATCTTCCTCTTCCTCTTCATTCTCCAAGTCTTCTTCCAAAGAAGCAATAGAAACATCAATGGATGTTTCTTTTTGGGGTGCACTGGATAAGGTATGATATTGGCAATTATCCAGTATCCAACCAGATACTTGTCCTATCCAGCTGGATAGCCAGATATTAACTAAATGAATTGAATCACATTTTGCATGAAACTACTACTTTTATTTAAGTTGACATACAAAACAGGTGAGAACATCCTAGTCCTTGAATCTATATTTAAACAAACTGCTACTGCTACTCAACTAGAACCAGCAGTTAGCATATTAGACATGTAATGTAGGAGTTAAAACTGCAACAGGGGGGGATTTTTGAAGCAGACAAAATTTGTCTATTGTGACTGACTTTTTTTTTATTGTTAATATATCAGGTCATCCCATAAGTAATGTCGTTTTTTATGATAGATTAAGTTTAAACTAGTCCTCAGTTTAAGCATAAATTTTCCAAAGGTTATATCTAAGAGGGCGCTAGGTAAACTCGGTACTAGGACAACTCGGTACTAGGACAACTCGGTATGCATGTTGATATGTCGGTTATACCAGTAGACCAAAAGTAGAAATAAATACAAGTAATACAAGTTACAAGTTTATTTTCAGATAAAAGTTAAAATATTAAAAAAAATTCCAAGCACATAAAATCAATGAAAATATAAATATTGATGATTATAATTTTTAATTATGAGCAATACTTCTAATAAAATGGAGCTTTCTATTAGGATCATATGTTTCTATTGTATTTAACACCCGACGATGGCAATCTTTGTACTTTTTTTTTCTGGTCTGACCCATCACCCCGCATCAAGTGAATCATTTTCGTTCTAGCAATCACTTCCTCTCGTTTCAGGGTATTAACAAGGTTCCAAATGTTGGGGTAATTGTAGCTGTCTTTGTTTAATGCAGAATGAAATGCTTCTAAGTTATTCGTTGTACGAGCCATGGATGCTTTGGTTCTTTCTAAAACATTCAATAGGGGAATAGGAAAAGGGGGCTCCAATCATCTTCTTCGTTGACCACGACCTCTTTCTGCTCCAATGTAGTTGTTTTCAAAATAAGACACCAGTTCCTGGGGTATGTCATCGTCATCAACAAGTTCTTCAAATCCTGCGATAATGTCAATAACGGGCAGAAAAGCAAGGGCAAGAAAGCACCGAATTTTCAAACTGAATTCGTCATCTTCATGGTATCTAACTTTAAATCCTTCTTGTACGACCCATCTATAAACATTTTGTCCAAGATGGAACAAACAGCCTGATAAGTTTGTATTAGGAAATATATGCAAAACACTATTTTGAGCAGCTTTTTCAAAATCCATTATGATAGTTTCCGGTTCTTCATTTTGCAGTAGTTCCTTCACTTTGCCAAAAAGCATGCTGTATGTGTTTTTGCTTTTATCTGAAAGTAACGCAAACATTCGGGGTACACTGAAATTACCGTTCTGAATATGCAACACGTACAGTTGATGAAATATACTTGGACAACTCTTGAATGTGCCATCCGCTGCCCAATTCTTGAAAGTTTTCATGTCCTCAAGAGCTTGGTCGGTTCCAAATATTAAAATTCGTTTCTGATCAGCACATCCACTGTCAAACTGTAGAAATTTCGCACCACATTCTAGGTGGGAATATTCAGGAGGGATAGCGAACTTGACATTCGTTTGAGGGATGCGAGGGTAATTTGTTTCATTTTGTCTCCAACGTCTGATGTTACGTGCAATGTTTGTAAGTGGAGGAAGCTCTGCTACTGCACATTCATTCAAATTAGTTACTTCAGTTCCGATGAGTGTTCGAGGAGTATCTTGGGTCGAAACTGACTTTTTTTTAATGGTTGTCACAACAGCCTTAGATGTCACTATTCCAGCAGTTGAGCTATGGGTATGGTCTCCAACTTTCTTAAGTATTTCACATTCTTCACCAGTTGTATGCACATGGGCATTGCAAGAACGAATCTCACACCTCCAGAGTATTGTTTTGAACCATCCAAATTTTGCTTATGTTTGTCGTATATATAATTAAGATCATCCACCAACTTCTTCTCACCTCTTTGTGATAAAATAATTTTGTTCAACATTATGAATGAGGGATATGAACTTAAATTTAAACTCCAGGCGTGAAATTAAACTAACGATAATAACTATACAAAACAAATAAACTGATCGCTTCCAATCTGTCTACACAACGAAAGTGAATGCGCGAATGCAAAAAAGACAACAATGTTGCCTCCATTAATATATCTGGGCGGAGCACAGAATAATCCGCGCAACAAAAGTAGTTCCTTTTAACCAATCAACTATTAACTATTTATCAAATGGTTTTTACAAACTTCAGTGTCACAATATTTAAACTAACCCATTTATATATCTGGGCAGAGCACAGAATAATCTGTGCTACAAAAGTAGCAGTACCGAGTTGTCCTAGTACCGAGTTGTCCTAGTACCGAGTTGTCCGGTACCGAGTTTTCCGGTACCTTCCGGTACCGAGTTTTCCGGACACCATTTAAGAGATCTATCGTGTTTTGCTACATACTTTACAGACCTTGACCAGTGAAGATGTGTGTGTTGCTTTATGTGAACCCCTCATAAATATGGCCGTATCAGAAGAGCATATTAGGTCTATAATGCTTTATGAGTTCAAAAAAGGGAATAGTGCTACTGAAGCAATGCGAAACATTCAGGATGTTTATGGCAACAATATTCTGCATATGAGGAAATGTCAAAGATGGTTTCAAAAGTTTAGGAATGGTGACTGCTGTTTGACAGATGCAGCATGCTCTGGACACCCTGCTGAGTTTGATGATGAACTGCTGTTTGACAGATGCAGCATGCTCTGGACGCCATGCTGAGTTTGATGATGAACTGCTGTTAGCCGCACTTGAAGAAGACTGTTCAACAACTGTCGAAGAATTGGCCCAGAAACTCAATTCATCCCCGTCCACCATCCATCGACTTTTGCAACAACTCGGGGAGTGCCTAAGTTAGGAAAATGGGTGCCACATGAATTTTTGGTCGACAATCTGAGGGTGCGGGTAAACATTAGCACAGCTCTTAATTCCCATGAACTCAAAGATCCGTTTTTGCACCGTTTAGTGACTGGTGATGAAAAGTGGGTACTGTACCAGAATGTTAAGCACCATTGACAGTGGGTTTGTGCCAGAGAACCAGCAACACCATAGCCAAAACCAAATCTTCACCCTCGGAAGGTGTTGCTTAGTGTTTGGTGGGATAAAGATGGTGTAATACACTTTGAAACCTTACCACACAACCAAACAATCACCGCTCAAGTCTGTCAACAACTGGATCGATTGAACACTGCACTAAAAGAAGAGAGACCTTCTTTGGTTAATCGGAAAGGAATCATGTTCCACCATGACAATGCATGTCCTCATACCGCTCGGATCACTTCTGCAAAAATTGAGGAGCTTGGGTGGGAAGAACTTCCACATCCTCCATATTCTCCAGACCTTGCGCCTTCAGATTATCATCTCTTCAGGAGTCTGCAAAACTATCTTGACGAGAAACAGTATACTTCTTTAGATGACCTGCATACCAGTCTTTGTACATTTTTTGCCTCAAAACTGCCTGAATTTTATAAACATGGCATTGAAAAGCTTGTAGGATGTTGGCAGTGTGTCTCATTGATTCCTATGGAAAATATATACTAGATTAAAAAGTTTGTTGAGTTTTTTTTGTCCTTCAAATTCTGATCTAAAAAACGATATTACTTACGGGATGACCTGATATTATTGTTTATACATTTCTATAGATTTTCTTAATTGTTGAAAGTTTTGTGAAAATATCTTAAATTCTGTTTTCCATCAAATTTTCTGTTGAAATTCAGAATTTTCCATAGATGTGGCAATGATGGATGGGAAAAATGGTAATGTCATTAACTCCTATCACTATTCCCTTCACATTATGGGTAGCTGTGAAATACAGTAGTATGGAAAGAGTATTGGAACAAACCAAATAACCCAGTTGTACTTGTGAAAACAGACTAACTTGTGATACTGGTACTTTCATAGAAGCATGAAGAAATGCTGCCTTAAGTATTGAAGATTCATTGTTGGGGGATTTAAGTCTTAATTACACTGGGTAACAAAATTTGAAAAATTTTCTCTTTATTGTGATTTTTGTCGTTTCTTAATGATTTCGGGGTGCTGATTCCAAAAATGATATTGGGTTTGCTTTATCATCATCTGTTTCAAAAATATAGGTTATCACACTTTTCATATGGCAAAGTATATAAAGAAGGCTAACATAAATATTTTCTGAAAATAAAAACACTATTGGAAATTAATGTTTATTGAGCCAAAAGTGTGTGTTCCTTAAAAATACACTGAAGAACGCAACTTCCGTGTATGAACATTATCCTTTCTGATCAGTGACCATATGTAGTCTCCCATCATGGAAGCATCCCAATGGCCCTGGTACCTATTCTCCATCATTTGAATATCTTGATGGAATCTTTCGCCATGTTCTTCACTCACATTGCCCAGGTTATCACAAAAAGAGTCTAGATGTGAATGCAGATAGTGTAATTTTAAAGACATACAGCACCCCATTTTGCCATAGCACTTAATCAAGTTTGACAGTAACTCCTTATAGTTTGGTGCTTTATGGTTGCCCAAAAACCCATGAACCACATCATGGAAAGCACACCAAGCCTCTCTTTTGATCGGAGTCATCTTGGCTTCAAGGTTCTTTAAATTCAACAGCACCTTGACTTGTGGTCCTACAAAGATGCCAGCCTTGACTTTGGCCTCAGAGAGTTTAGGGAACATGACGCGAATCTGTTGGAAAACTTCCCCTCCAAAATCTAACGCAGTTACAAACTGCTTAATTAGACCCAACTTAATATGGAGAGGTGGTAACAGAACTATGTCAGGCTTCACAAGAGGTTCCCTGAGTACATTGTACTTTTCTGGTTGCAGTCCTTCACGTGGAGGCCACAACTGTTTTATAGTGCTCAGTTGAAGCCCTGCTATCCCACAGGCAAAGAAAACATGAATATTTAGTAAACCCTCCTTGTAAACCTAACAGGAAACCAATCATTTTGAAATCACCATACACGTCCCAGTTATATTGTTCATACCTGATTTGAGTGAGCAGTTGTTTGACATTTTCATAGTCCTCTTTCATTTGAACAGAATGTGCAACTGGTATAGATGGATATTTGTTCCCATTGTGGAGTAGAACAGCTTTTAAACTCCAAGTTGAACTGTCAATTAGGCTGGGCTGAAACTATAATTTTTGTTTTATTTTAATTTATCAGAGTGACTAACAGTTGGCTTTTGATATAAAAATAAGATTCCTGAAAAAAATAATTGGTGGCCACCAACGTGTGTCCAGCCACCCCCGTTTTTGTAAAAACATCTAATGCCACACTAGCAAAATCAGGAAAATGGCAATATCTCTTCTTCTGAACATGCTAGAGAGATGGTTTGCATACCAAAAGATGCAGAATTTGATTTGGAATAAATTATTAAGAGTGGTATTTTTTCATGAAACCTTTAGTTTTTGAGTTATTTTAGAAAAACTAATTTTTTGGGCCCATAGACCCCCTTTCAACTGAATGTCAACACACTAAAACATTCTCAAGCTGCAAATTGACATGTATTAGTGGTTTTCAATCAGCAATCAAAATCAATCAAAATCAGCCATTTTAAATTCATTGAAAATGCTTTTTGACATTCCAAAACGCCAAACATTAAATTATACAATTAACAAATTGTCATTTTGTCATATTTTAGCATGATAAATAATAATCTAGAACTTAAAATATTTTTTGGACACAAAATCTTTCATTAATTTACGTGATCTAATTTTGTTTCTAAGAAGACCATCTCTACGCTCATGACCTACAACAGCCAAGGATGCTTCAGTGACAAGCTTGATGTGCCTTTCAACATTCTGACTGTGGCACTCGTGATCCAGTTTCAATGCGGTATTAATGATATCATGCAGTTCATCATTACTGAATTCTTTTAATACAGGTGGAACAGTTTCCCATTGGGACATAGCAGACAGCTTGTGGTATGCAGAAGCTTTGAAATTGATGATTGGCTTTCTAAAGACCCTAACATTCTCATCTATAGCAGGATATTCATCAGTACCACCTTCATGGTCCTCTTCATTCTCATCATCACTTTCAATTATTCCACCTGCAAAATCATTGCTACTACCAGATTCATCATCAAAATCCTCTATAACTCCCCTCAGACACAGAACTTTATTGACAGCACACCTCCTCACCTCTTCATCTTCATCAGCCAGCATTCCAACTAAAATATTTTCACCATGAGCAAAATAGCTGTTATTGTTTAATATGTCATAACAAATTTCTCTAATTTTCCTGTCAGGGAATTTATTTACTCTTTGGATCATATTGAGTAGGTTTCTTGACCCATCACTTAGCCTCTTATTAGCCTTGATATTGATTATTGAACCAACTGTGAAAGTATACTTTGATGATGAATTCTACTATGATTTTGAGGTTCTTACTGGGTCTTTTTTGTGAAACATAAAAGCGAAGAATTCTACAGGCTAAGGTGAGCCATCGAGAGTGATTTAGCAGGCCAACTTCTAAGAGTGCAAGGTCTTCATCCACTTCACCAGTAATAATTGCCCAGCAGATGCAGTATCCATAGTATTGGTCTGTTGATAAATTATTGACCACCTCATTTGGTAGAAGCACAAATGCAGGATAAGGTATAGATTTGAAGTCCACAACATTCCATTCTGACACATCCCCATTGAGCTGAGAACCAATAGGGCCAGAAAATTTGTCTGGACTTTTTGTTGTCCCATCTAAAGTTATGAAGATGTGTCTAAGTGGCAATTCATTTAGATGCAGAAGACAAATATCCCACTGAAGAGGTTGCCCTAAAAACATTTCCAAATATCTGATTGACCCATGCATATGTCCTGTGTTAGTATTTGTCCCATCTGCTTTAACCAAGTTTAATTTGGCCTCAAGTTCTGTCCCTTTAATGATCTTATAAATGCCATGAGCAATGTCAATGCCTTTGCCACTCTCCGGGGTAAAATGGTCGAGGTAGTTAGTAATCAAAAAGCCAAATCATGCTTATTTTAGAATTTCTTTTGTCACTAAGGTCCGTCGAAAGGGGGTCTATGGGCCCCAAAAGTTAGTTTTTCTAAAATAACTCAAAAACTAAAGGTTTTATGAAAACATACCACTCTTAATAATTTGTTCTAAATCAAATTCTGCATCTTTTGGTATGCAAACCATCTCTAGCATGTTCAGAAGAAGAGATATTGTCATTTTCCTGATTTTGCTAGTGCGGCATTAGATATTTTTACAAAAACGGGGGTGGCTGGACACACGTTGGTGGCCACCAATTATTTTTTTCAGGAATCTTATTTTTATATCAAAAGCCAACTGTTAATGACTGATTAATTCTATCTTGAGTTTCAGCCCGGCCTACTTGAGTGTCAATAAACAGGTGCCACTCTGAGGGTATATGTGTTAACCCAATAGCTATGAATAGACCATTAACCTCGCTGCAATAACAGAGAGAGCCATTGACATCATAGAACCTTGCAAACTCTTCATGCCGCTTTCGGTATACAGTGCTCTTGCAGTCTTCTCCAAGCAAATTCCACTCTCTGACTCTGGAGGTCAGAAGCTCAGACCCTGATTTTGTCAGACCCAAATCTCTAATTAAGTCGTCCAATTCCCTCTGATTTGGAAAGTGAGGGTTTGTACTGAAAGTTACTGTATATTCTTCATCATGACTGTACTGAAAGTTACTGTATATTCTTCATCATGACTACTGAAAGTTACTGTATATTCTTCATCATGACTGTACTGAAAGTTACTGTACGGTATATTCTTCATCATGACTGTCCTCACCAGCCGACATCTCAGATGAGCTAGCTGCATCCTTATTTTCAACCTGCAAAGCAAAGAAACAAAATATAGGCATAGCTATATATGTAGAAGAGCATCAGCACTAAGAAAAATCGACACATAATGACCCACAGTCTGTAAATACAGAAGGTAAAGTAATGGATAGATACCTGTTCTGGTGGATGTGGTATTGGAAGACCTTCGCCATGTGGTACAGGAGCTATGGACGACGCTATGCTTGGATACTGAAGAGTCTGCCTTCCTTTAACTTTCCTGTACTTAGAAACATCTACCATGCAGTAGTAGCAATCATCGTGGTGGCTCTTTGGTTCTCTCCATATTCTGGGTACTGCAAAGGGCATTGCCTTGCATACTCCGTGCAGCCACCCTTCAAGTGTGGAGTGGCAGCTTCCACAGATCACATGGGGTGCCCAGGGCTTATCTTGGTCACCATAGGCATACCAAAATAGAGCCGATACGCGATCCAGAACTTGGTGCCTTTCACAATACTTGCTTGGGGCCTATGTAATACCCACAAACGTAGTAGAATATATCTGGCGAGTGTTTACAAGCTCTAGTTGCCATTCTCTTTACCAAACTGTACTACATTAATCATAACCTGCAGATATAGAGAGGAGTTATTAAATCTGCAACAGATTACAGATTCCAGAAAAAAGATGTATTCACAACACTGAAATAATGTTCGCAATAAAAAAGGATTGATAACACTCAAATCGTCAGCACAGAGAAGCACAGAAACACAGTACCTCAGTGCTGGTAACCATCAGACAAACAACCTGCTTTCTTTGTGTGCTCACATTTACTGACTTCTCAGACTCTGCACTCTTCTTTATATAGCACAATGGAAGTTTCGGGCAATTTCTTGAGCAAGAAACTGTCAATGAACATCTGGATTGTTCTCAACAATCTGGTCAAATTTCGTGACCTCATATCTCGGCACCCTGAGGTCACAGAGGTCTGAAATTTTGGGTATCTACATTTCTCATAAGGGTCTTTAAGTGTACTAAGTATAAACAAAATCGGAGATGGTTGACATTTTTTTTTGTTCTTTCGTGTCTGATTTGACATGGAATGACCCTTGTACCCCCACTTTGTGGGCTTCTGTGGATTATACTGCTTCAAACTACTAGCACCCTTGGAAGGTATTACTTGCTCATCAACATACAAGAACTGCTCAAGAAGGGTCTTTTTCAAATTTGTTCTAATTCTCTCAACAAGACCTCGGATTTTAAAGATTCTATCTGGAGAAGCAAGCGGCAACTGACTAACTATTGTCAGAGAAATGAAGATATCATTTTATTTCATCAAATCTTTTTACTGTCATTACCTCATAAACCTGTGATATTCCACTCCTGATACTCCAGTATATTCTTGTCCCAGGTATAGTGATGACTGCCATATAAAAGCAAATGCCTATAAATTGTTCTAGCTCTTTTTTGTGGATGCTAAAATTTGAAGCAACATTTGTTTGTGTTGCATATAAATTTGTTTGAGAACATGTGTATTCCAACAAATCATCATCGACTAACCTTCTGAAATACTCTAAAGGAGTTTGTACAGATGTAGCAAGTGGGAGAGTATCCTTCCATTGAGGTGTCTCATGAATTTTATTTGATAAATTTGACTTCCAAATCATTTCTCGTTTTGTGGACTTGACTTTAGACCTATTCTTCTCATTTTCAATGATGTTGACTTTGCATGCAGACACTAAGTGATCATCATCTGTATTATCTAAATGGCTTTCATCTTCCTTTGAATTGGATGAATCTGAAAAAAAGTTATATAAAGTTTTATATATATATATATATATATATATATATATATGCTCAACTTGAATGGAATGAATGAAGATTCCAAGAAAATTCAAAAAATGCTTATATATCATTTCACCAATCAAACTGGGTGTGATGTAAAAAATTTAATTCCCCAGGACAATACGGTATGGTTGCCCCGGCTACTCGCCATCATCTAAACCAGTCTGGTGTGTCTCGTTGCCTGGCAACAGTGAAGGCGCCATCTAGGTGGAGCCAATTGAAGCCAACCCCCCTGTTCACCATAAAAAAAGGGGTAACCATAGAAAAAATTCTATGTCCCATTACAGGGGTAAACCTAAAATATATAATATGAAGAGCTTCTTCATACCTGATGCCACATCACTTGGCTGGTAAGTTTCATTCTGAACGCTGTCATTGGATAATAGACCAAAATCTTTATCACTGCCTTCTGGAGGGAGAGGTACTGAAGTTTTGGGACACGTTCTTTGGTAAAAGATTGATGGGTCCATTTCTGAAAAATAAGAAATTTTCTAATAAAAGCTCATTGCTAATGACTAAAAATTGTAAACATAAAGTAGTAAACATCCCTTCATTTGGGCCAAACAAGCCTAACTTTTACATATTTTTTATCTTCTATAAAAATGACCAAAATACTAGTACAATCTTATATATAAAATTGTTTGGACAATTTTAATCTATAACAACATTTTGAAATAATAGTACTATATACAGGGTGTACATAAAGTCAGGATCTATTTTTGTGAAATAATTATTTTTTTCTATTTTTCTTTTCAGAAGCTCTTAGAATGAATACAGAAGAGCGTGTGGCAATAGTAATTTGGTGAATTGAGGGAAAGAAATACAATGACATCAGAGAGAAGTTTAGAAGGAGATTTCATAAGCCGGGGCCAATAGACAAGACAATACAAAAATTGGTGAACAAATTTAAACAAACGGGATCTGTAAATGATGAAGCAAGATCAGGATGACCGTGTATGTCAGATCTTACCGTGAATGCAGTATGCGGAATTATCACTGAGGAGCCACGTATGTCCGTTCGTGCTGCATCACACAGACTCGGCCTCCCGACGTCATCTGTGCACAAAATTCTGAAAGTTAATTTGCAGAAGAAAAGCTATCATTTGCAGGTTTTACATGATTTACATGAGGAAGATTTCCCTCAATGAAGTGCTGTGTGTGTGCTGATCTCGTAGAACAAATCTGGAGTGATAATTTAATGGACAGCATTCTCTTTAGTGATGAAGCCACTTTCCATACGTGTGGAAAAGTAAATCGCCATAACTGTCGAATTTGGGCAGATGAAAGACCGAATGATTTCGTCCAAAATTGGGAAAGAGACTCGCCTAAAGTTAATGTCTGGATGGGTTTAACAAAATCTAAGGTTTATGGTCCTTTTTTCTTTGCTGAAGCTACAGTTACAGGGCTTATTTATCTGGACATGTTGCAGCAATTCCTTGAACCTCAGCTGATTGGGGATAGGATTGTTAGTACCATCATCTATCAACATGATGGTGCTCCTTGTCACTATGCCAAAATTGTTCAGGATTATCTAAATGGACATTTTCCAAATCGCTGGATCGGACATGGAAGCAACAGACCTTGGCCAGCGAGATCACCAGATTTAACCCCTTTAGATTTCTTTGCACGGGGCTTTATCAAATCGCACATCTATCAGACGAAGATTACGAGTCTTGAAAACTTACGTATATGAACTGCTGCAGATAACATAACCCCACAAATGCTCCAGAATGTGTTTAGAAATGCTGCAGAACAATTTGAGCTGTGCAGGGATACTGATGGGCATCACATCGAATCCTACTCTTAATTATTTAATAAATGTTACCACTTTATCATTTTATGATTGAATTCCATATAATTTCCAAGTGCTTCACAAAAATAGATCCTGACTTTATGTACACCCTGTATATATTTCATAATATAAAAAAATAAATTAAAAGCAATATGACACAAAATAAAAATGAAAAAGTTTCACCTTATTCATTTTCCTTTAGCTGCACATTATATGTTTAGATAAACAAAAGGCAATTTCATTGTATATTTTAAATTTAGGACTTCATATTGTTGATGAACTGCTTCTAACAAAAATTAAAAACTATAAATTGTATTTAAAACATTTATACATTTATAAGTAAATATTTTCACAGAAAAACACACCACTAAATTTTGCTCATGTGCAGCCACCCATGCTGTATTTACATGTGAAACTGAAATGGCTATTTGAAAATAGTAAATATATTTTACGCAACCTCTAGCGGGTGAAAATGGAAACAGTTCTTTCTATTTTAAGATATACAATGAGCGAAGCAGTCCAAAACAATATTACATGAGCTATAGACATAATTATATTTTAGGTATGTTTAAATATACAGTGCCCCATAGAGGCATAACTTTCGTTTTCCCACTGCCCCCTGAATCCTTTTAATATCATTCGATACTTCTTGTGGTGTACTTTTAACATATCCAAAATATGTTTCTCTGATAGCACTGGGATAGATGCTTTGGAGTAAATATCAATTATTTTCTTTGTAAGATTCTTTGCAATGATGTCTACAGAAGGATCTTTATTTGATGTTTGCTTTAGTCGATACCTTTCCCAGAGAAAACACTTCTTCACGTCTTCATAAGTTGGAAGTTCTCTCATTCAAGTCGTTACCACTGCCAAAAATGGGGCATAAGTTTGCTTGCCCCATCGCGAGTTAGATGGTCTACTTGAGTCCTGCATCTTGAAAGAACAACGAATAGCACCGCCTTCTGTCACTGGCCTTTCAGGCTGAGTCAGTGAGGGAGTGAGTCCGTGAGAGAGAGAGTGGTGATGTTGATGTATCTATCTATATCTGATGTATCTATCACTACCGCTAAGTAACTACTGAAATATATTGACTTGTACAAATACTTGAATATATATGTATAATAAATGACATATTTTAGCATACTTTACTGTCTCAGGGGCACCTGAAAATGAACTCGGATTGCAATGATGTTTTACAGTGATTATTTTTACACCAAATGGCACATTTTCCCAACTACCGAAGTTCGATTTTTGAAAAAAGTGTATTTCGCTCCATCCTACTGTACAGTACTCTTTCCAAAATAGCTTCTAAGAAGTCAGGTGTACTGTACCACCGCAGTTTCTTCACCCTCCTTCAGTTGCTCTCTGTGCAGGGTTCTTGTCCACCCCTGTATGGAGTATGCTTCTCATGTATGGGGTGGCTCAACCCACACCCCTACTTGACTGGGTGGAATCAAAGGCTTTTTGTCTTATCAATTCCCCATCTTTTACTGACCTCCTTCAATCCCTCTCTCTTCACTACAGTGTTGCCTCACTTTCTCTTTACTATTGCTATTATAATAGACACTGCTCTTCTGAACACTCTAACTGCATGCCTTTTCCTTTAGTGAGAGCATGCAGCACCAGACTTTTGACACACACACATTCCTTTTCTGTTGAACCCTCTAATGCAAGGGTTAATTGGTATTTTCAATCTTTCATCTACTCAACCAGTCAACTCTGGAACAATCTTCCTCAGTCCATCTTTCAATTGCAGTGTCTCCAGGCATCTCTAAAACCCTGGACCTTGATTTTGGCTCTCTCCTTCTATGGGTGAAGGAAGGAGGGGGGGGCGCTTTTATGGGCATTTGCCCTTGGGCCCCTCCTTTCTGCATAAATAAAAGCACTTTAACCCCATTCACTCTTACAAGAATACATATATTCCCAATTTTTATTTGACAGTTTGTATTAATGTGTTTTGTGGTAATAATTGTATAAGATGACTTTGTTTAATAAAAGTTTATTAGTCCACATCCATTTATACACATTTTCTAATATAGCATGTATTTAATTGTATAATGGGAAGAAGTAAGTGTGGTATCATCTGTGTATTATACACAGTTTAATGTGGTAGAGAGAGGAAAATTACACTGCCCAACAAAAAAAATTTTTTTTGCTGCTGATTTAATTCTAAGACCTGTTTCTGGATAATATTGATGTGCTGATTTAAAAAATCACCTTAGATTTTGTCCATCACATCAGGTTTTCGTGAAATGCAATATGCAATATGAAGCAGTTTGTAAAAGCTTTGAATAAAGAAGGTGATTGCTTTAATTACATATGTGCAGCCTTTCCAGGTCTTAGTGATGAGAAGCTTAAAGCTGGTATATTTGATGGTCCCCAGATAAGAAAACTGATGAAAGATCCGCAGTTCAGTAACTCAATGACCGAAACGGAGGCAAAAGCTTGGAATGCTTTTGTGGCAGTAGTTAAGAACTTCCTAGGAAACAAAAAGTCTGAAAATTATATTAAAGTTCACTATCTCAACAGTCATCTGGATAAATTTCCAGAAAATCTTGGTGATGTTAGTGAAGAGCAAGGTGAAAGGTTCCACCAAGATATCAAAGTGATGGAAGAACGATACCAAGGAAGATGGGATATCCATATGATGGCTGACTACTGCTGGAGCCTGCAAAGAGATTGTCTTGACATCTCTCATTCTAGGAAGTCCTATAAGAGAAAATTTATCAGCACTGAAAAGTAAGAAAACAAGAAAAAGACAATGTTAATAAAACTGGTCCCGTGCTTGCTTTAATATGGATTCATTTTTTGCTTACTTAAACACTTTTAATCACTGTGTGTCAATATTACCATTGTATATTAAAGTTCACTCCCTGCACAATTGTTTACTTTTCCATGCTGATTCTGAGTATGTAAAAACTTATTTTTTGAAAAGAAAAAAAATTGGGCATAACCCTGCCAAAATGTGATATATCCAAAATATCTGTATTTGATTGCTCGAAAACCTGACGTGATAGGCAAAAACTAAGGTGATTTTTGAAATCAGCACACCAAAGTTACCTAAAAACAGGTGTTAGAATTAAATCAGCAAAATTGGTGTTGGGCAGTGTTATTGATGTGAATTAGAAATAGCAATGACACAAGAATATATCTGTGGGACTCCACTAATTAGCATCACCTTGTTGGATAAACTGTCTTTTAATCTGAGGTACTGATGGCAATTTGACAGATATGATTTAAACCAATTGAGGATATTTCCTTTTATTCTATATGTGTGAAGTTTATTCAATAAGATTTCATGTGAAAGTGTATCAAATGCTTTTGACCAGTCAAGGAAGATCAGGGCAGTGTTTTGTGCTGTTTAAGTTCTGATACACATTTTCCATTTTCTAATAGCATATTTGTGGCATCTGTTGTATGTCCACCTCTAAATCTAAATTGTTTTTTAGTTAAAATATCGTATTTGATTAGGAATTTAATAAGTTTATTGTACATGATTTTTTCAAATACTTTCCTTAAAGTTGTCAATACTGTACGTACAGAAATGGGGTGATAATTGGATGGAGTGTTGGGGTTTCCTGACTCAAATCCAGGGCATACTCTGGTTTCCTTTAGGCTGTCAGGGAATATACCTAGTATTACTGATTCATTCATTAGTTACTGAGTGGGATTGCAATTTCATCAGATACTAGTTTGTATATTTTTACCAGGATCGTATTAATGTCAGAATCTTTATTTTTTTAGATTTTTTTAAATGCTGGAGAGATATTGTTTGGTAGGATTGGATCAAAGAAAAATGAGTTTTGATTTGGTTGTGGCATGTATTGTTACTAGTGAATATCTGTAATTAGGATCGAGGCTGCAGTATTAGAGCCAATATTTGCAAAGTTGTTTAATAAATTGGCTGACTTTGGAGTCACTGTAAGAATTTTCTGCCTTTTGTGAGGGAGGACAAAGGATTTGTTTTAACCTTTGTGTTAATTAACTCTTCCAGTGTGTTCCATAGCTTTTTTGGATTGGATTTTTGTTCATCAATTTTTAAACAGTAATGATCTGCTTTTGCTTTTTTAATGACTGCATTAAGTCTGTTACAGTAATTTTTGTGTGTGTGTTTGATAATAATATCAGTTTTCCATAGTTTAAAGAGAATATGCTTTTGCTTGATACTGTACTCAGAGTGCTGGTGTGATCCATTGGTTGTTGTATTTAGTTTTAGATATTACTTTTGATTTAAGAGGAAAGTTTATGTTGAATAGATATTATCCATTAGTGTGCCTGAGAATGCTTGAAATTTTGTTACAATTTCATGGTTACTTTGTTATTCTAGTCCAGTCAAAAGGTGTTATTTCTCTCTGGAACTTTAATTTATTATTATATCTGTAACATCTATAGTCAACTTTTATGGTTTCCTTTGCAGTGCTTAGTATGGTGTATGTAGGCAAATGATCTGTGATATTTAATACTATATAATAATTATACCTGGGATGCAGTCATGCAAGAACTGCACCCAGATCTGATTTAGCAGAGGCAAATTTCTTATGTCATTTTGAAGTCTAGTTGGCTTTGTAATAGGTAATTTAAAACGACTTGGTCATGATGTGAAGGAAACTTGCAGTTCTTTTGTGAGATCAATATTTAAATCTTCTGCAATAAAGCAATTGTTACAGATATAATTGGAGGTTAGAATTCTATTGATATTTGTAATAAAAGTTAATCTATTACTAGTGGGTGGTCAGTACATGCCTAAAATTGAATACTGGGTGTTATGAATAAATATTTCAATTGCAAGAGTTTTTGAGGTATTGTTTATGATCGTCAATTCTTTGATACTTTTACTCTTGTAGTTTGAGTCTACAAATATACCTACACCTCCTCCCCTATTGTTAGCCCTACATACATGGTAGCTTGCATACCCTGGAATCTTAAAAAAGATCTTATTTTTATTTAACCAGATTTTGGTTAATACAATGCAAGTGAATTTGTTTTAATTTTAGGTTTGCTGTCAGTTTGTCAAAGTGCCTTAGGAGACTGCGAATGTTTAAGTTTAGGAAAGACAAGAACTTTGCCATTTTTGTATTTCTTGTTTAAGAAGTTGTATACTGAGATGTAGTCAGAGTTGAGTACATTTCGAGAGTCACTAATTTCATTTACAGTATTGAGAGTATTTAAAGTATTGGTCATGATGTGAAGATCAGGGTAATACGATAATAGGAATAATAACAGTTAAGAAAAGAGAGAAAATAAAAATATATACACACACACACACACACACACACACATATATATATATATATATATATATATATATATATATATATATATATATATATATATATATATATATATATATATACAGGGTGTCCAACTGTCCATAAATGTTTATCCTGAAAACAGTATGCTCTCATGTTTTAATGACGAATCTTACATCTGTTTTCTTTTTACGGGTGATCTCGTACATGCATTGAGTTTCTGTGCTGGTGTGTTTCGTCTACCGCATTTGCCGCTAGGAGCGCTGTAGTAGCTGTTTAGAGAAGGCACAATGTGTTGTGTGGCTTGTAGAAACAAAATCTTCTGTCAGTGTTCAGCGAAGGTTCAGAACAAAGTATGGAAAGAATCCACCTGATGTGAAATTAATTAAGTCATGGATGAAAAAATTCTTGGAAACTGGAAATGTGGAAAAGGGAAAGAGCAGTGGTAGACCATCATTTCTGATGGGACGGTGGAAAACATTCAAACTGCTTTCACACAGTCACCAAGGAAATTGGTGAGACAAGCTTCATGCCAACTAAAGATACCGAAGTCTACTGTGCACAAGGTGTTACACAAATGTTTGAAGTTACACGTGTGTGTGTGTGTGTGTGAATACCATTTAGACATTTTACGTGCCACTAGGGCACTAGGGGTGCATATGTGGAAGCTTATTAAGTTCATTAACTATGTATCAAAACTTTGTATGTTTACCTACTTATGATTAAAACTGTTTGAATACGAGTGTTTATTTAAAAGTTATAGCATGCTTTAATCAGGGTAATCATTTATGGACACCCTGTGTGTATGTATATATATATATATATAATATATATATATGTGTGTGTGTGTGTGTACACAAACATACATGTGTATATACATACACAAACACTTTTTTATGCAGGAAGGAGAGGCCAAGGGCAAATGCCCACAAAAGTGCCCTTCACCCATAGAAGAAGAGAGCCAAAATCAACGTCCAGGGTTTTAGAGATGTCTAGACACTGCATTTGAAAGATTGCAGGTCATAGACAAGAGAAAGATGAATTGAGGAAGTTTGTTCCAGAGTTGACTGATTGAGTACATGAAAGATTGAAAATACTGATTAACCTTTGCATTATAGAGTTGGACAGAAAAGGAATGAGAAAGTGTCAAAAGTCTGGTGCTGCATGCTCTCATTAAAGGAGGAGGCATGCAGTTAGAGTGTTCAGAAGAACTGTGTCCATTACAATAGTGATACTAAAGACAGAGTGAGGCAACATTGTGGTGAAGAGAGGAATTAAAGACAGGCAATAAAAGGCGGGGAATTGATGAGATGAAAATCCTTTGATTCCACCCAGTCAAGTATGGCTGTGTGGTTTGAGCCACCCCATACATGAGAAGTGTACTCTATACAGGGGTGGATAAGACCCCTGTACAGGGACAACAACTGAGTGGGGGTAAAGAAACTGTGGAGGTGGTACAGCACACCTAACCTCTAAGAGGGTGTTTTGGAAAGAGAGAATATGTGATCTTTCCAGGAAAGATCACTAGAAAAGGAAATGCCAAGAATGTTAAGAGATGAGGAAGGATTGAGTTTTGTTGTTGTTTAGCCGATCAGCCCACCTTGATCGAGCAAGCTGGCGGCATGCGGGTAACTGATCACCCTCTCTGGAGTGGACCAGAGGTTCAGCGCACTAGTGGTGATTTGTTGTATTCTATGTTGTGCTAGAGTGGTACAGCCTGTCATAATGTGTTCAATTGCTTGTGGTGTGTCCTGGCATAGGTGGCAGGTGTCATCTGTGGAGTTATCTAGTCTGTGTTTATATGTCTAAGTTGGGGTGATGTCCACATTGGAATCGTACCAAGTTAACTCAATCCAATCTGCTCAGGCTGATCTCTGACCTGTTAATGGGTGGCAGCTTCAGACCTAGGACTGCATTTGGACTGAGTCGTGTCAGTGCTTTGTGGGTTAGGTGTGTGTGTGTGTTTTCTGTACTGTGTGATGTCTGTGGGGCATGGTATGGAATGGAGTATTTGGTTATTATGTGCTGGTGTTCTATTGGTGTTTGAGTGCATCCTGTAATGATACGAAGTGCGTTGTTTTGTATTGTCTGTAAGGTGTTTATATGTGTGTTTGAGATAATGGGTGCCCAGCATGGTCTAGCATAGTCCAAAACTGAGTGAATATATTGTTTGTGTATGAGTGATGTTTCCTGGTGGTGTCCAAAGTTTGTGCCTGTTAGTACCCTGAGTGTGTTAAGTCTTGATGTACATTTGTTTTTAATGTTCTGAATGTAGTTTGCAAAAGATAATGATGTGTTGTATGTGACCCCAAGTATTTTGGTCCTGTGAGTGTGTGGAATGTTGGTGTTTAGTGTAAGCTGTGGAGTTATCTGGTGTTCTTTTGTGTTGCTTGTGAGCAAGGTGATGGTTGATTTTGTGGGTGTTACTTTGAGTCTATTGTGTGTGAACCAGTCTTGTATACTGTTTATGTATGTTTGTAGGTTATTTGTAGTGGTGTCGATGTTGTTGTGGGTGGATGTTAGTGATGTCATCTGCATATGATGATAAGGTAAGCTTGTTGTCTGTGGGTGTTGGAATGTCATGCATGTATAAGTTCAAGAGTATTGGTGAGAGAACAGAGCCTTCAGGGATCTTGTTTGGAAAAAGCTTCTTTTTGGATGACTTGCCATTAAATGTGACATATGAGTATCTTCCTGAAAGATAGTTGCTCAGCTACCTTTTGGTGTTATTGTGTATGTTTGTGTTAAGTACCGTATTTTCCGGCATATAAGGCGTGGTATTTTTCCCCAAAAAAGTCTCAGAAAATCACCCCACGCCTTATATGCTCAAGGTCAGGGTCATGGGTAGGCTTTTGGTTACTGGCAAGTGGTGGTTTCGGTGCTGCGGTATCGATAAACTGAACTCCAAACACCTCCCATACAAAACTGGTTCCCAGATTACTTTAGAGTGATTAGTAACTATTATAAATTATAATTTATAGATTACGTAATAAGCAAACCAGTTTCAACAGTTGTAAATAATCGTAAAGTATGAGGGTCATTAGCCCTTGTCCGACAAACCACTCGTTTGTGCATGTTGTCTATTTTATACAACTCGTTGACATTATTACTATAAACAACAGGCAGCCATGTTTGTTTTGGTGGTTGGTGGGGCAGACAACAGGCTAGGCTGCGCAAGGTCCCACCACTTTCAGCTGCGCTGTGCGCATGGATGAGGATGGCGTAAAGCTGTGGCTAGAAAAGGTGTGGTCACGGCATCTTGGTGGACTCCTCAAAAAGCCGTTGCTTCTCATGTGGGACCAGTTCCAGTCTCACATAACAAAGGCCACTAAGAGTAGAGTAAACAGATTAAAAAAAAAAGTAGCTGTAATACCTGGGTGATTAACAGGTCAATTGCAACCCCTAGATTAGGGTGGCAATAAAAAATGAAGTTGCAAAATTTAAAATGTGCGGGTGCTCATTTTATTCGGTTTATTGAAAAAACAAATTCTGCCAAATTTCAAGTTCCTAATCTTATTTTAAGTGGTGGTACAAGACACAAAGAACTTTGTGCTCTAGGCTATTGGAAACGAGTGTTCGAGTGAGCTTCAAAGTTATACAAAACAGAAAACTGAAAAGAACGATTCTGATAAGACTCAAACAACCTCAAATAGGACTGCAATAGCTTGTAGTGATCTGATAGATTACAATTATGCCTAATTTTTCTGGCTTCGAATGAACGTGGATTTATTGGCATCAGGGAACATCTTCCGGTGCTGCTCCACAACCTGAAGAATGTATTGCTGTTGATCCTCCTGTGTGGTCAGCACAGTGTTAAAATCTTTCATTAGGGCAACTCCTCTTTCTGCGGGATCATTGACAACACTGATGGCAGAGACGCGCTGTTTTGCTTGTTGAAAATCTTCATCTTCCCACTGCTCCGGATCCTTGGAGAGGAAGGATGTGGGAAGCTGGAGCAGGTGGAAGAAGGCCAATGTGTTCTTCGTGACAAAGGCTGCCAAAGAAAGATGTTCAGCATCTCCCACATCAATTGTCACACGAGGCGAAGGACACTTCCTTTCTTCATTTTTGAGCGCCTCAACTTACTCTTTTCACCACGCTGCTGAGATATTCATCAAAAAAGGCCAAAGCGACCAACTTTTCACTTAAGTACCAAAGATGGCTAGTGATCCCTTTCAAAGCGGCCTCTGCCACACGTCGGTTAACTTGTCTGTACAGGAATACCCCGCTTTACGATGCTTCATTTTACGAAACCCCGGGTTTACAAAATTGTATTTGCGCTAAATAAAAAATTAAATGAAGAAATATAAAAGACAAAAATAAAATGCGTACATCGTGCATACCACAATCTAATATTCTGCATTACAGCAGTGCTTAGTTAGCTCGATTTTAAGACAAAAATAATATGCTTACGTCGCGCATACCATACTGTACTGTACTCTATTACGTATTCTGCATTACAGCGGTGCCAAGTTAGCTCGCTTTTAGCTCACTTTGCACTGTGGCAACGCAGCTGTTGTCAGTTTATATGTGCGCTTTGACAAGAGAGTTTGTGCTTTATTCACTCTCGCGCACGCTAAGTGTTTCACTGATATTCTTTTTGTATATTGCAATTACAGTACCCATCATCAATTATGCCAAAACATTTTTTTCTGCAAAATTTGCTGTTTTATAACCTTTTTTTTTCGATTTTTTAAGAAAAAAATGTAACCCAAAATATAACATTATATGTATGGGAAATAATGCTCTGCTTTACGAACACCTGCTTTAGGAACGCAATATTTCGTAAAGTGGGGTATTCCTGTACTGCACCAGCTTTTGTATCAGCTCCAAGTCCAACCGCGGAGCATATCTGGCTACCGGGGCATTGAACCAAACTTTAACGTAAACCTCTGCAACAAAGAGGCAGAAGTCAGTAACACCCTGGAGCTCCTGGTCCGTGAGTTTCCCCAAGTTCCGCAACTGGTGACGGTACAAGAAGATCTTAAATGCATAGATGCATTTTGCCATCCACCGTGCCCTGTGGAGGGCACCCGGAGTTTGAATATGATTTCCCCGTGGTAGGTTTATTCCGAGAAATAGCAGTACGAGTTCCAGGAATTCACGGTAATCATCCCGAGGCTGCTGAGATCTCAACTGTTCGTGCACAAACTCCAACTTTCTCCTTGAATGCGTGCATCCGATCTGCCACCTCACGGTCTCCCTCAGCAGAAAGAAATGAATCCTTTACAATCTTTGGCCACACCTCCGCCAATCTTTGAAAGAGCTTGATCTTTGGTCCCGAAGAGCATGCTACTAAGGCTTCAAAAACTTTTTTGAGAACTATTTCCGCGGTGTGGTGACGACAAGCAAGATTGAGAAGTTTCTTCCCGAGCTTCTGCTTGAGGAATTGACAAGCGCCAAGCGCCGTTCAAGCAACCGGTGTTACATGATGTCGTGTCAAAAGACATGGCCACGATCCCGGGAGATAACTGCCAGTCTTCCAGCATGTCATGCACTGCTGTTGCCTGCGCCAGACCTGTTGATGATGGCAGCTTTGGTACCCCCCAACAGCTTCATCACACCTTCTCCTGAAACCAGGACTGGAAGGCGATTGACCTTCTCTTTGTTTGTAAGGTCTGGAAGGAGCTTGCCATCCCAATGAACTGTTAATGGTACCGTGGGGGAAAAGGACCTTCTCAGCTCATCCGCGATGTCTTGGTGGAATTTCATTCGAGCTAGTCGGATTGTCTCTCGATTCAATGCGTAGTGCTCCATACTTTGTCCAGCAGCTGCTAAGGTATTGGCCACAACATGGACTGCCCGGCGATTGGATATCTTTGTGCGGTCCAACGCTTGCGCCAGTTCTTGAGTAACAATCTGATTTAACCCTCTTGATCTTTTCCTCTTGGGAGTGGCAGATGATGCGCCTCCTATTGCTCCGACATTCACCTCATCTTCCTTGTCAGTATCCTCGTTTGTAGAACTGCTGCTCGACTCCAAAACCACGGACCTGTCCATCTTCTGGAGTTCATTCAGGTTCCTTCGTTTCCTTTTCTCTTGCTCACACTGCCACGTCATTTTGTTCTCCTCTTGTCTAATATACTTCTGATCAACAAGTCCTATAGTTCCTCGATGACCAGGCTCACACTGCGCAAGAAGAAACTGCTTGTCGTCTTTATTTTTGATGATTTTGAGCGCATCACCGTGAGCGCAATCGAACAGGCCTTTCAGACCTTCTAGAAAGACCTTCTCCTTGTCCATCTGGGTTTTGGTACGCCTTGCTCATAATTTCTTTAAGCTTCTCCACTCAGAATGGAGGTTCTCCAGCTTGTCTTGTGCCCGGTGCGTAGCTTGAGTCGGAAGACTTGCATTCTTCCACATCTGTTCTACCTCTGTCATCATCAGTCGGCTACTTTCTCTGACAGGGCGAGACCCGGACAGGTGAAAGAACAAGAATCGTTCCAGGACCTGCCGCTTGGACGGCAATTTGGCTCCTGTAAGGGCATATGAGTTGGGAGAAGTCTCCAGTAGCCATAAAACATCATTCTTTCTTAGAGTAGTCGCCATTTTTCATCTACCTGCAAAGTATACAAAATAGAGAATTAGTAAGTGACAATGGTGGAAACTTTGTAGAAACGGTGTTGGTATAGTGCTGTCAGAAGTGCTGAAGGATAGCCTGGTGAGTGTGAGTAGAAGGAGCGATAGAGTTATGAGTGTTAAGCTGGGCCTTGACGAGATGACGGTGAACATCGTGAGTGCGTATGCCCCCTAAGCTGGCTGTGAAGGTATAGAAAAGGAAGTGTTTTGGAATCAGTTGGATCAAGAACTTGGTGCGATACCAGAGGGGGAAAAAGTGATCTTGGGTGGAGACCTGAATGGCCATGTGGGAAGAAGTAGAGAGGTGATTGAGAGGGTGCATGGTGGTTGGGGCATGGGAGAAAGAAATGAAGAAGGGGAAAGGGTGGTGGATTTCGCGATGGCGTTTGATCTAGCGATAGTCAACACCTTCTTCCAGAAAAAAGATAACCAGTTTGTGACCTATAGGAGCGGAGGAAGAGAAAGCCAGATAGACTTTCTAATGTGCAGGAGATCCCATTTGGAAGAAGTTAAGAACTGCAAAGTCATAAATGGGGAAAGCGTGGCGGCGCAACATAGAATTCTGGTGATGGATTGGTCGTTTAAGAGTGGTAGGAAAAGAAGGCAAGAACAGGTGACACCTAGGATATAGTGGTGGGGACTGAAGAAAGAAGACCAGAAAAGGAGATTTGAGGAGAAGGTTTTGGAAGAAGCAAGGTCGTTGGAGAGTGTACAAGAATGGTGGGAGGAGAACAGCCGGGTGATATTGAGAGTTGGTGAGGAAGTACTGGGCAAAACATCAGGTAGAAGACCCCCTGAAGATAAAGAGACGTGGTGGTGGAATGAAGAGGTTCAGGAGGTGATTAAAAGGAAGAAAGATGCTAAAAAAAAGTGGGACACATCTGGTAGACAAGAAGATAGAGAAAGCTATAGGCAGGCGAAAAAGGAGGCGAAGAAGGGAGTGGCAAGAGCCAAGGCGCAGGCGATGGATGAAGTATATAAAGAGTTGGAGACGCCGGCGGGAGAGAGAAAGATCCTTAGAATAGCGAAGGCTAGGGATAAGGCGAGTAAAGATTTTACTCAAATTAAACAGGTAAAGGATGAGCAGGGAGTGGTCTTAAACAGAGCTGGGCACTTGCGGCATATTGCGGTACTGCGGTACTGCTGCACTACCAAACCGGTACCAAACCGGTACGCGGAAATTTGAATGCGGTAGCGGTACTGCGGTACTTTCAGCGATCCTTTGCGGTACTGCGTTATGGGGGCCCGGGGTGGTAGTGCGGTGGTACCGCAAGTACCGCAGTACCGCAAAATATGCCGCAAATGCCCAGCTCTGGTCTTAAAGGATCAGGATAAAATCATGGATAGATGGAAGAGTTATTTTGAACATCTGTTAAATGAGGAAAATCCAAGGGTTATTTTTGAAGATGGTGTCCCAAATCAAGGGTTAACTTCAGGAGCGAGTAGGGAGGAGGTGAAGGTGGTGTTGAAAGGAATGAAGAAGGGGAAGGCATTGGGACCGGATGGGATACCAGTGGAGGTGTGGAATTGTTTGGGAGATGAGGGCATAGATCTATTGTGGGATCTGATGCAGAAGATATATGAACAAGAGGAAATGCCGGAGGAGTGGGGGGATAGTACACTCGTACCTATCTACAAAGAGAAGGGGGACATCCAGGATTGTGGAAATTATTAGGGGAATAAAGCTTATGTCACACACGATGAAGGTTTGGGAAAGGATTATAGAGAAAAGGTTAAGAGAAGAGACAACCATGGGGGAAGAGCAGTTGGGTTTTATGCCAGGTAGGGGAACAACTGATGCGATTTTTGCACTGAGGCAGTTGATGGAGAAACACCGGGAGCAACAAAAGGGACTGCCCACATGGTTTTCATCGACCTAGAGAAAGCATATGATAGAGTGCCACGCCAGGAGGTTTGGAGGTGTATGAGAGAGAAAGGTGTGCCGGAGAAGTACATTAGGTTGGTGCAAAGTATGTATGAAGGAGCCAAGGACCCAGGTTAGGAGTAGTGTAGGTGTAACAGAATGGTTCCCCGTGAGGGTTGGTCTACATCAGGGATCTTCTTTGAGCCCGTACCTTTTTGTTTTGATTATGGATGTGTTGGCCCAGGGGATAAAAGATCAATCCCCTTGGTGTATGCTCTTTGCAGACGATATTGTTCTGTGCAGCAACAGGAGAGAAGTAGTAGAAAGAAAATTGGAGGAATGGAGGAGGGCTTTTGAAGACAGAGGGTTGAAAATCAGCAGAAAGAAAACGGAGTACCTGAGGTTCTACGAAAATCAAGACTCAGAAATTAGTTTAGAGGGAGCGAGGTTAAAGAGAGTAAGTAAGTTTACGTACTTGGGATCAACAGTGGCTGAGGATGGTGAGCTGGACACAGAAATAACACACAGAGTGCAATCTGGTTGGAAAAATTGGAAGAAAGTTTCAGGGGTGTTGTGTGACCGAAGAATAGGCGCAAGGGTTAAGGGAAAGGTGTATAAGACTGTGGTAAGACCGGCTATGATGTATGGGGCTGAGTCTTGGGCTATAAAGAAAGATCATGAGAAAAGACTAGATGTAACGGAGATGAGAATGCTGAGATGGATGTGCGGAGTGACAAGGTTGGATAGAGAGTAAGGAATGAAAGGATAAGGGGCACAACAAAGGTTGGAGAAATCTCGAGGAAGATACAAGAAAGTAGACTGAAATGGTATGGACATGTGATGAGAGGGGACGAAGATTATGTGGGTAAGAGAACGATGAATATGGAGGTGCATGGCAGGAGAAAGAGAGGCAGACCGAAGCGAAGGTGGATGGAGAAGGTGAGGGACGATTTGAGGGAGAAGGGTTTGTCGGAGGAAGAAGCCCAGGACTGGGCTGTGTGGAGGAGGCTGGTCAGAAACGCCGACCCCGCATAGAGGCGGGAACGGGCGAAGAGAAAGAAGAAGAAGAAGAATGGTGGAAACTTTGTTACTCTTGTACCACCTCCTAATGTTTATCAAAAGTCCTAAAAATTTGCCTGAGTGATTTTCTTCAGGAACTGCACCAAACGCGCCACCGCACTCGCTCCTCCAGGCAACTTGGATTTTTACCCCTATTGGCTATTGCCACCCTACCCTAGATCTGTCGATAAACAAACCTTTTAAGGGGTACATGCGTGAAGAATGGAACAAATGGATGATGCTCCCACAGCATGAACTAACACCAATAGGTCGGATCAAGAGGCCTACAATAGCTCAGGTTTGCCAGTGGGTCAAAAATGCTTGGAATGAAGTTAAAATGGAGACAGTTGTACGGTCTTTTAAGAAGTGTGGCATTAGCAATGCCCTTGATGGCACAGAAGATGACCTTTTATTTTTTTTCAAGAATATGCCTGCCAAAATTGGGGTGCGTCTTATATGCTCATGCGCCTTATATGCCGGAAAATACAGTATTTTGTTTATGAGAGGGAAGCATGGGATAGCATCAAATGCTTTACTAATGTCTATTATTGCTAATAGTGTACGTTGAGCTGGTCATCTGGCGTTGATGCCATCCATGATGTGTTGTGTGAGGTTAGTGAGTAATGTTGTGTTTGAGGGGTGAGGTCTGAATCCATGTTGAGTAGGTGATAGTGGTATGTGTGGGTTGGTGATTAAAAGATTAGTCTTTCCTTTACTTTGTTGTTGAAGGGGATAGTTGTGTGGAAGATTGTGATGAGTAGACAGATGGAGGAACTGAGTTTTTGAGGCATTGAAAGCCACAAGGTTTTCTCTGCCCCAATCAGATATAGCAGAAAGATCAGAGGTCAGGTGCCCATAGCCATCCTATGTGAATCATGGAGTGATTGTTGAGAGGGATGTTTTAGGAACCAGGTGGAGAAGTGAAGAGTTTAATCATTGTTATAGCAATGTGTGAATTAAAAGATCATTAATAAATGAAAGGAAAGGAGTGGGTGACAGGACAGAACCCTGAGGAACACCACTGTTAATAGCTTTAGGGGAAGAATGGTGGCCATTTACAACCACAGTTATAGATTGGCTAGAAAGGAAATTAAAGATGAAGGTACAGATAGAAGGATAGAAACTGAAGGAGGGCAGTTTGGAAATTAAAGATTTGTGCCAGACTCTATCAAAGGCTTTCAATATATCTCATGTAATAGCAAAAGTTTCACTGAAATCCCAAAAGGAGGATGACCAGGAGTCAGATATATGCAAGAAGATTGCCAGTCAAGTGTCCCTTGCAGAACCCATACTGACACTGAAAGAAAATTGTGAGAAGAGAGGTGTTTAATAATCTCCTATAAAGGATAGATTCAAGAACTTCAGGAAGGCAAGAAATCAAAACAGTTGGACAAGAGTTGAAGGGTTGAAAGCAATCACCATTCTTTGGGACACACTGAATGAAAGCAAATGTCTTGCAGAAAGGAAAAGTACAGTTGTCCCTCATTTTTACCATGATGTAAAATGAACAGACACAAAATTAAAATAATTTTCCCATAGAAAACTGCAATAATTAACGATGTGTTCCTGGATATAGAATCTCAATAGTACATATGAACTTCTTTTTTGAGCCATTGTTCTTTTCTTTAACAAAGAGTGCAGCAAACTGAGAACAATGAGTGAGATCTTTCCTGGACAGGAGATGGGTAAACACTAAGTGAACACTGTCCCAGATGCTCTTTTATACTCAGTGAGTGAGAAATGCTGTTTCATGACCCAGGCACATGGGAACATTCTGGAAGCTTTGGTTGCATGAGGGAAATTCAGGCAGTTAAGGTGAGATAAAATGACACAAACCAAAAATGTTCCCTAAATCATTGACGACTTAAAAATTAAAAGATGCAAACTGGGTCAATGCAAAATGAGGGATGACTGTACTAGATGAGAGACAAAGGCAAAAAAGTTTGCCTGGTAGGATGTCAGCACTGAAGTGCAGTTCTTAAGAACAGGAGGAGGAACACCATCAGGACCATATGCCTTCCTACAGTTGAGCCCAGATTGGGCAGAAAGAACATCTTTAGAAGAGATTCTAGTTTCTGACATAATAAAGTCAGAGGGAGGAGGAGATGGAGGAACAGTACTGGAATTGGCCATGGTTGAGTTGGAGGTGAAAGTTTGAGTGAATAGTTCAGCTTTGTTAGAAGAGATGGCAAGTGAACCATTGGAATGGAAAAGAGGAGGGAAAGAAGAGGAAGTAAAGTTGTTGGAGAGGTTTTTAGCTGGATGCCAGAAGGAGTGAGAAGAATTAGAATTGGGTAGGTTTGGTGAGTTGAACAGATTTTGCAGGATTCTGGGCAGAAATATAAGCTGAGTGAGAATCAGGAGTTGGATGGTGACAGGACCTTCTGAAAGACTCCTCTCTGTTGCAGATTGGATTAGAACAAGTAAAGTTAAACCAATGGTTTTTTTGCATTAGTAGTAGGGATAGAATATGGAATGTATGCCTCAATGCCCAAGAGAATCATCTCTGTGATGCACTCAGCAGACTTGGAAGGGCCCTGGCCACAGAAGCAGTAATCATTCCATGGGAAATCAGAGAAATACTGTCTTAATGGCTTCTCAATTAGTGGTACCAAAGTGCCAAAGGCACCTCATCTTGGGAAGCTCCAAAGGCTGGATTGGAGTGATAGGACAGGAAACTGATATAAGATTGTGGTCATAGGAGTCCAATGGAGAAAAAAAGTTTCACAGAGTAAGAAGAAGGATGAATGGTAAGAAATAAATCCAGAATGTTGGGTCTATCTCTGAGGCAATTGGGGATATGAGTAGGGTGCTGTGCAATCTGCTCTAGGTCATTTAGGACAGAAAAGTTGGAAACTAGTTCAAGGATGTTATTGAAATGGGAGGAAAGTTACTTTGGAAATGAGGTAGTCAAAGAATTTTGGATAGTCAATAGAATTAGGAGAAAGGTAAACAGCATAGATATACTGTATTTAGTTTGAGATTGGCATGTAAGCCACAGTCAGAGGATATAGAATTTTGAAGATTCAAGTTTGAGAGTCTGAGAACAAGTTAGGTCATTGCCTACATATATGCAGCATCCACCTTTGGAGTGAAATTAAGTATAGAGAAAGTAAGTGGGTACAGAAAAGGGGTTGCTGTTAGTTATCCCAGACACCTGCCTTTCATTGAGAAGATGAGTAGGTTTAGAGGAGGAGAGGTGGTGGTTAACAGATTAAGATTTGAGAAAAAGCCATGAATTTTGCAGAAATTAATGAAAAGTGAATCAGGCAGAGGCCCAGAACATGTTGAATAAGCAGTAGCAGATCCAGCCCCACTACCAGGGTCTATGTTCCCAGTATCAGCAGCTGGAGTGCCAGAAGTCAGGGCATTTATGGTCCCCTCCCCCCCCAGAGAACTCGGAGGCTCTTAAAGTTTATACCATTTTTTAAAATTTTGAAAAGATTATGCAGTGTGTAAGATGCATGAATATATGTAGTGAGGAATAGGGAGAGAAGTGTGTGTTTGAGAGCATGCTGGACTGCTCACAGGGTAGATGAGACATGGAAATAGATCGGCTAAGGAGGACAGTGACAGGAGAAACAGGAATTCCAGGATTCCCTATCTTCTGTCTAACATATACTGTATATACTGTATGTATTAGGGTGTTTCACTCATACAGAGGAAAATATCAAAGGTCAATATTTTTCTCCACTTTGCTTGTGCTTTTATTCCTTTTCATGTAAGAAAGATGGGAGAGATCACCCAATGCGTCACCACTCCAACTTGGATTTTGATGAAAATTGACATATGGGGTTCTTCTGGGTGCTGATTTCACTGGTTCAAATAAAAATGTTGTATGACCCATAGTTTTTTAGATATGGGCCCCCAAAATCTTGGGGGCCCCACTTTATCACTTAAATTTAATGGCCAATAACTCCCAAACATCTTGTCATAGACCTATAAAACTATACGGTACATTTTTAGAATCAGCATGGAGAGATCTATTAAATGATACCACATTCAAATGTGTAGAACAATAATGAATCCCCCCCCCTCCATTTTAATTTTTGACCCCCACCCCTCTTAGACAGTGAAATCGAAATAAAATTTTTTCATTTATTAAACTTCCATTAATTGTTAAAAGATACAAACAAAAAATGTGGTTATCAAGTTGCAAGATATTTTAAAAATTATTGAAAAAATATGTACATTGTGAAATTTTGAGATTTTTATGCCTGCAGGCTAAAATAAAGAACTACAAATGATATATTCACATGAATGAAAATAAACGGCAAAAATACAAATTGAACACACGTATTACATCAAGTTGTTTCATAATTACATGAGTTTTTTCAACTCATTTTCTGGGAAAACATATTGAATACGCATTGTTCCTGGTTTTAAAGTTGGTGTGCTTAATAAACCTAAAATTTTCTCTTGATATGTGGCATGTATCTCTGATTTGTGGAAAGTAATAGTAAACACTATATCCTGATAAACATTCCTATAAACAAAACATTACATGTGCATATTAAATTTTTTGGATTATAATATTGATTTCAAGTGTAACAAAATGAGCATTCTTTGAGATAGTCAAATTAAACCAAAAATTATTTTGTGACCAGATGTATTCCAAATGATTTAATGGGCCCTCATTTATCTCCAATCTTTAGGGAGTTGTGCTTCTAGTTTCTACTATCAAAGGTGAATACCTACATTTTGTTTTTATGCTTCGGTTTTAGTTTAGGTATATTCCTACTTAATAATAGCGTATCATTTTAAAATTCATACCTTTGAGTTTCATGATCCAACTTTGTAGCGTTTGATGGGCTTGGGATCTCAATTTCTAAACTTGTTTCTAGCTTTATTTTAAAGAATGACATGCTTTTTCTATTGTTTGAAGAGCTTTTGCTTCTTTTCTTGAGGAACCCAAACCATCTGAAATTTTTGAATTAATAAATAGTTGACTCCATTTGATATATATGGACAATAATAATTAATATGTTGCGGAAAAACTGTCTTGAAAGTAAATGCATTATAAATAAATAATATAAATAAAAAATTATAAATATAAAAAGTACCTATCATTAAATACTTACGCTTCTTTACTGGAGTCACAGCAAGACTTTCTAGAACTTGAGGAACCTCTTCTTTGGCATTACTTGATATACTTGGATCATATTCATTGCTTCTTGAAATAACATTCTCAGAAGACTGATCAGACTCTTCACTTTGTGATGTTGATAGCAACTCTGGTCTCTGGGTCAATAATTTTCTACATAGTACGGTATTCCTTTGTAGTTTCCATTTACATCCATCATAAAGTGATTGGCTGATGGTTCTTATATCCTTGTGTATCTTTTTCTTATGTTTTTGTAAAGGATCATCACAGTATCTAACCATTTTTCATTACTAAAAATACACAATTGTAAATCTCAAAAATAAAATATGATTTGACTCAAAATAGGCACATCTTTAATAAAAATAAGCATAATTAACAAACATTTGATAGAGAGACTATGTGAATGAGTTATACATAGGATGTAAATATATCGTTTGTAGTTCTCTCTTTTATTCTGCGTAAAAATGTCAAAATTTCACAATGTACATATTTTTTTCAATAATTTTTAAAATATCTTGCAACTTAATACCCACATTTTTTGTTTGTATCTTTTAACAATTAATGGAAGTTTAATAAATGAAAAAATTTTATTTCGATTTCACTGTCTAGGAGGGGTGGGGGTCAAAAATAAAAAAGGGTGGATGGATTTTCATTATTGTTCTACACATTTGAATGTGGTATCATTTAATAGATCTCTCCATGCTGATTCTAACAATGTATAGTTTTATAGGTCTACAACAAGATGTTTGGGAATTATTGCCCATTAAAGTTAGGTGGTAAAGTGGGCCCCCCAAGATAAAAAAGGGGGGATGGATTTTCATTATTGTTCTACACATTTGAATGTGGTATCATTTAATAGATCTCTCCATGCTGATTCTAACAATGTATAGTTTTATAGGTCTACAACAAGATGTTTGGGAATTATTGCCCATTAAAGTTAGGTGGCAAAGTGGGCCCCCCAAGATTTTGGGGGCCCATATCTCAAAAACTATGGGTCATAGAACTTTTTTATTTGAACCAGTGAAATGAGCACCCAGAAGAACCCCATATGTCAATTTTCATCAAAATTTGAGTTGGAGTGGTGACAATTTTTTAAATTTTTGGGTGATTTGTCCTGGAATGCCCCAGATGTGCACCAATTTTGAAAATGATTAAGTGATATTTAGGGGTTGCACACATTTTAACCTTTTATAATCAATTTTCTTCAGTGTTACGAAAAAATTCTCCCTTGGAACCATGGAAAATGAAAAACTCTAATAATAAAATTGGAAAATTCAAATCAATACACAATACAATACAATTTAATAATACAAAATTTTCTTCAGTGTTACAAAAGAATCCTCCCTTGGAAGCACAGAAAATAAAAAACTGTATTAAAATAAAAAAAATCCTAATCATTTTTTGAATTGGTAGGAGGACGTTCCTGCCTTGGTTCTTTTCGGCACCTCCTTTCAATGATGTTCAACAATCCGCAACAAGAATTGGTTTTGCTTCTCGTCCTTCACTGATTCATTGAATTGCTTGATTAATGCAATTCCCCTCTCCGCTGTGTCATTTACAACTTTCAGCGTGTTGACTGACTCTCTCAAGCTGTCATTTTTGGTGTACTCCTCTACGTTGTCGACATCCCCAATGCCGAAGTTGTTGAAGAATGTCTTCGTCCTTTGAGTGACAAAGTTGCTCAGATCCTTGCCTTCAAAAGTCAGGTTTTTCCACTCAAGTCATTTGAGTTCCTTCCTTGATGCAGGTTTGTTCAAGGCCTGGAACATCCTTTCTTTCTCATTTGGCAATATCCATTCATCAAGGAAAGCCAAGCCGACTAGAGTGTCTGAGAGATACCATAGATGCCTTTTGGCAACTCTCAAGGCAGCCTGGCCCAGGTCCTTGTTCGGATATGAAATCAACAGTTGAATCATGTCTAGGTCATTTTTCAGGGCCCACCTACTGACCATTGTCTCATGCCAGAACCAGACATAAAACACGTAAAAAGGGCCACATCATGCAATCCCTTCACCTCTCGGTTGGTGAGTTCCAGTTGCTCCCAGAACAAAACCATTTTCAGCAGATTGATAGCTTTTGCCATCCACCTGGCTTGATGATAGGCTCCTGGAGTCCTGAAGGAGAACTCAGTTCCATCCCAGCCTCCAAGGAAAAGGAGCGACAGCTTGGAGTTTCTCATAATCTTCTCTCAGGTGACATGAACTTTCAATGACTCCACGAAGATAACTCACCATCCTGATTCATTCATCATCCAAGTACCTAGTGGCTGGCTCTTCTTCATTGATCATGGTTTTGAAACAATTTTTGTTAATAAAGTCCCAATGCTGCTGAAATCATCGAAACAACAGGATTTCAGGACCACTTGTTGGTCACAGGGACTTATGAAAGACCTCCTTCAAAATGAGCTCATAAATGTGGTGATGGCAAGGCAACCACAAGAGCAACTGACCAAGGAATTGTTCAGTCCTCACTCCTCATACATGCCCCTTGCAGAAGTCCAGTATTGGATGCCGTAGTGTCAAATGAGAGGCCAATGATGTATGTGGTCCTGAATTCCAAATTGTTGCAGCTCCTGGATGATGGCTCGAGCCATTTGTTCACCAGTACCATCCTGGGCAACAGGCACTCCAAGAAGATGCTCAAACTCCTTCCCTGTTACCACAACAGCTACTCTGTCTTCCAAGCTTCTAGAGCTTCTGCCAGCAGCTTGGGGTAGTAGCTTGCTGTCCCAGTGCAGAACTAAGAGAGGTGGATCTTTGAAGATCGACTCCTCAAGTTGTTTGGCCATTTTCTCTTGATACTTGGCATGTGCTCGATGAACAGTTGATGGCGAAATAATAATCTGCGATACATCTTGTCCGAGACTTTTAGCAGTTGCGATGAAGGAAGTGCTTGCTTGTTGAATAGAGAGTTGTTCTCTATCCCAAGTAGCCACGAGTGTTGGATCAAGTGTGTTCTTGGAACGACAAGGTGACTTAGAGGCCAATAGAGCAGCAAAATCTTCATCATCTGTTGTCACCATTGAGCTAGAGGATGTGCTATCCAGCTTCATTTTCTTGGAGATCTTTTCAGCTTCTTCAGCATTCTTTCATTTTCGAAGTTCAAGTTTCTTAGTTGCTGCTGCTTTCCATTTGACAGCCATGGTGTGTTTCCTATCCACCCTAGCCATTGAAGAACTCATTCTGCCCTCCCTCTGGGAGGACAAGAAAACCTTGTCCTCCTCTGGAACTGAACTCATGCTCATCATACCTTGACAAGCGATGTCAAAAAGGTCAGCAAGGTCTCCCTTCCACACCTGACGCTTCATAATGGCTTTGTCCGTCTCTCTCAACTTCTTCTCCTTCAAGTTTTGGTACTCTTTGTATAGCTTTAGTATAGTAGCTCTAATGTTCTCCCCTGTCTTCATGGGGATATTCGCCTTCTTCCAAACTTCTTGAAGCTTGATACTCATAGATTTGATGGCAAGGGAGATTGTTTCCTTCAGCTCCAGGTGATATTACATAAAGCAGAGGAGGAGTTACTCCCGGGATGGCAATCTTGCTCCTAAGAGCTCTTCAGCTGGAGTCTTTTCAATCAGCCACATCATCTTTCTTTCCATTTTCAACACTTTTTGCACCTGTGAAAGAAAAGAAAACATTACAATATGTTGGAAGCTGGGATGTTCTCAAGATTTGGTTACAAAGGGCTAAGGCAGTGTTTCTCAGCCAGATTTTCCCCATGACCCCCCATGTCAGGGTCTTAGATCGGCGCGACTGCTTATCATCTTACAGAGGTAAATAATTTCACGAAGCAGTTTTTATGTTTTTTTGTGCACAAATTACTACTACAGGGGTAAACAAACTATGACCCAGGGGTCATGACCATTGTTTGAGGAACACTGGGCTAAGGTATCAGAGGTGACGTAAGTGTGCAACCTCTAAATGGTGTTCAATTTGCTTCAAATTTGATACATATGCTTTACAGATCATAAGGTGTACAGGGAAGAGCAAAGTGTAGTGAAATTCACAACTTGATAAAAGTGGAACACCCTAGTATGTATATAAAAAGTAAGATAAAAAAAGAAAGTTATTAGGTAAAGCAAGAATGAAGAATGTGATATTATATGTATCATATATGCATCCATGGTGAGACTGTAGTGCTGAAAGTTATAAAGTTAAAGAAATATTAAAACTTAGTTAAAAATTAAATTAAAAATTAAAATTTATTTTTATTATAAAATCTTAAAATTAGAGATTATACGGTACAACTTGAAGGACTATGAGAATAGCAAAATTCTAACATAATAATGATGATTATAAAATTTTAAATTCAAAAGTTATCACCATATAAAAATTTAAATTAAAAATATTATTATTTTAAATTCTTAAATTTAGCAATTACAGAATTTGAAGACTGCGAGGAAGAGCAGAATTATAAGATCAGATGTCTCCCTCAAAGTACATTCTTTCTGAAGCCACACACTTTGCCCACTGATCCTGCCACTGTTGAAAACATTTTTCAAAAGCACTTTTTGGAATGGCCAAAAGCTGCTCCATCAAATTTCTTTCAGTGGTCTGAACATCATCAAATTGGTCTCCTTTCAGGGTTTGAGCTTCAGAAACAAAAAAAAAGTCACATGGAGTCAAATCCAGCAAATATGGAGACTGCTGTACTTGAGGGTTAGTATTTTTGGCCAAAAATTGCTGGACAAGTTGCAATGAGTGAGATGGCATGACTGCGGTGGCTGAGTAGGCTGTAGTCCCCAAATATTTGTATTGTCAAGCCACCCAGCACCCTTTCATGTTTCTGGGTTTGTGATGGTCAAAAGACTGGGCAAGGGGATAGTTCCCTCAAGTATCCATTAGTGCCTCTCACATCAGTTGTTTATTTCCAGGAGATTATTCAGGTCCAACTCGCATGTTAACTGTAAAAGACTTCCCAAAATTCTGTTTACTAAATCCTCATCTCCACTGAGCAACAGACCCAACCACTCAGAATCCAAGAAAGGGACTGGAATTCCAAAGTAAACCTAATAGAAATAAACCAATCTATGTTTTTTCCTCTTTATTATATCTGGAATAAACACAATTATTCAGTATAAAAGTATAAAACACACACAAATATGGCAGTCACAATTAACAAAAACCTCTGGAAAACAAATAACAATTAGTGAGATTTCGTACAAACATTAGAAAGCAAGTGCGAGACAAGTACCAGAAATGACTTTTACAGAATGTGAACCCTTGTCTCAGCCCAGCTACCCTCCAAACTTGACCCTGTGATTTGATTTTTGTTATACAAAGGAGATATCTAGTTAGTAGTTTTAGGGTCACAAGCCTGATTCCAGGGGCAGATCCCAGTGGCCAACTGTGGTTGACACAACCTCAATGGACTTCGTAGCTCCAACTGGATTGGAGCCACAATCCAAGCCTGATGAGTCTGTACTAGTTGAGTCCCCACCTGGTTGGCTAGACAACACAAGATTATTAGGTACGTGCACCAGGTCATGACTCCAGATTCCTGGGATCTTGGGAGCATTGCTCCAGTAAATTTGACCATGAGAAAAAGTAAATTTGGGTTTGGGTTTTGTTCATCGACTAGACGTTATGCAATTTTTTTGCATATACATTCTTGTACAAACCAATTTTTTTAAATTACAAATTTAGTTATTTTAAGTTTAGTTGGTAATTCCATATTTAACAATTATTTTTATTTTTTGTTAAGCTTCAATGTTTTGATAATTAAAATTTTATTAAAACGTATATTTTTTTAATATAAAATTATCAGGATTGGACTATGTTCCATTGATCTCGGCCAGGTTTGATAAATTGGCCAGATAATTACTTGTGCGGTTTTAAGTAATCCACCATGACTAGAATTGAAAAGTTTAGTTAAGTTTAAACTTACTTTTACTTACCTACTTTTACTTACTCTTCCTTACTTTTACTAAGTTTAAAGCACTTACTTTTACTTACTTTCATTGTACTATATTTACTTACTTTTACTCACTTTTACCATACTATATTTACTAACTTTTACTTATTTTATATTTTTTCAGGTAGTCAATAATCAATAATGGATCCTAATATTGATGAAGTTGGAGAGAAAAGTGAGGGTGTTAAAAGGGGTTACTTTTGTGGTCAATGCAAAAACAAATATTCAAAGAAGCAAAACTGGGAGGAACATTTTAATTCCAAAAAAAATATTTGTTACAATACAAGAGGTCCCAGAGTTTGGGCCCACAGCTTAGATATTGCAGTAAAGAAATACCAGGATGAAGTGCAGCAAAGAGATACGGCAAAGCAGTCATTTAGTTTGTTCACAAAATGTGCTAGTGCTAGACCTCAGAAAAATGAACCAACTTCATCAACTGCTAATCTAGAAAATGAAACTTTTTCACTAGATGTTTCACAGACTGAAGAAAGTGCTTCTCCTCCACCTAAGAAACAAAAGGTAAGTGAGGAATCTGCGCATCAGACTAACAAAACTGCTTTAGAGGAATTTGAAAATTCCCAAATCCAGAAGACATTGAATGCAATTTTGCGCCTAACAAAAGAAACTCACCAAGCTGTTGTGGTTAATAAAGAGAAGAGTCAAAATATGCCTTCAAGTTCAAGTGTTGCATCCAAATCTAATAAAGCAAAAAGCAACAAATTTGACATTTCCATAGCCCATTTAAGCAAGTGTAAATCAATACAAGAAATCCTGAACAATGATTTGATCAAATCTACATTCAAATTGGTGGAAAAGAAGGATCTAGGGCATGCTGATGATTCATTTTCAGTACCAAGTGATATAATGGAAAACATTGCAAATAGTGACACTAATATGCCTGATGTAGATATAGCTGTTGAGGATGAAGATGATGAGGAAAAAAGTAAATTCAGAGCTGTGCTCCAGTAAATTTTTTCAAATCTGGAGTCATGCACCAGGTACAGTTGCCCACATATGTAATGTTCCTTGCCTCACAGGCAACTCCATACATGTGGCAACACTGCAGTGTTATTCAAGGTACCCCAACTCAGGGAAGGTGGGGTGGAAGGGGGATAACACAGACATATATATCTAAAGGACAATTGAATGCAGTCATTGACATACAGGTAATTATAATGTAATGTCTGTGTTCATAAAGCTAAACAATTAATATGATCGTGAACAGCATTGAACTCCATGTCGTTTACTAGTCTTATACAGTAATAAGGTTCCATTATGATTACTGCAAATTTATATGGACAGCTACTACAATAGAACTTTTTATATACTAGTGAATGTGAAATGTTTGCCTGCAGGAAATTTTTGCACTTTTTGCGTAGGCTATAGTTTACATGAAAATATCCAGCAGGCAAAAATTTGACAATTTAAACTAATCTTTGGAAGATAGTAAGAAAATAAAACTTAGATCATTAAAATACTTTATTTTAAAAGTAAATTCAGTATATTATAATAAAACATTTTGAAGTAAAAGCAGTAAAAACATTTTAAATTATACTGTACTGTATTATTACTGTATAACAAGAATGTCATGAATACTGCTAATTTCCTAACCTTTCTGAATGGTCTCCCTCATTTTGTGTAGGTTATTCCATGCAAAGACAATCCATTTAGCATGAATAGGTTTCAGTGTGGAGAGCTTCAAATCTATCTTACCGAGAGATTCATTTACATTGAGTGCTGCTGAAAATTTATCCACATACCAAGAAGTTATTAAAGAGCTTTATGTAGAACCTCAACCAATCAGTCTAGAATAAATGTAGTCATTTTAATCTGTAAGATTATAACTAGCAACTGTTGACTGCGAAATTATGATGATGCAAACTCATCCAAGGCTATGAAAGCAAAAATTTGCTGCTGCAAATTAATATGGTTTACATTATATATACTTATAAACTCATACAATATTATACTAATGTTTGTGAAATGACATTGATGGGCCAAATTGAGGTGTTGACATGGTTACTAGCATGATATATGATCATATCATATATATTTCTACACCGTATGATGAACACTGACTCTGAAAATGAATCCAGCTCAAGATAAAATTGCACAGTGAGGCTGGATAATTGGTATGTGGAAGGGAGGCCTCTGTAGCTGACATAGCCATGGAACTGGGAATTTCAAAGCCTACTGTTTGATGCTGGGTGCAGAGGTGGCAGGAGACTGGGAATCTGCTAGATGATCATAAGTGTGGGGCACCAAGAAAGACCACCCCAGAAGAAGACTGGAGAATAATCAACGAAGTGCAGAATGATCCTAACAACAATGCAGTCACTATCTGGGAGACACTACATATGGCATGTCAGTGGATACCATAAGGAGATGGTTGCATGAAGCAGGATATCACCACCATACTTCTGCCAAAAAAGAGAGGATTGAGGAACATCATCATCAGGCCAGGCTCTCATTTGCTCACCAGCATATAAATGATCATCTTGCATACTGGAGCAGAGTTATCTTCTCTGATGAGAAGACGTTTGCATCTACAACTCATGGCCATTTTCAGTGTTGGTGACAGGACAACATGAAATATGGCCACCAAAATATTTACAAAGTGGCATGGAGTGGGAACATGATGGCAAATGTGTTGGGATGGATGCACCTGCAAGGACTAGGAGAGCTGACTGAGATCCATGGGAGCTTTATGGCAGATCAATATATAGAGATCATGGAGGTGGTGATGTTACCTTCTGTACATGCATATGCCTTCCCTTATCCTGAGCAGATTATCTTTATGCAGGTATGTTGTATTTGTGTGTTATAGAATATTATAATATTACTAGAGTAAGATTTATGTATTACACATATTTGTATGTCCAGTGTCCACATTTACATGGGACAAATAATGGTCATAAAATTGTTCTTGAACTTTCTCAGTACTATGATAACACTTTAGGATTTTATTCTGGATAACTGCAGACTGTATTATTTGTATAATGGTGCACAATTACATTTAGGTGAGAGAAACCCCTAATACGTAGGGGTTAAAACCTATCTCAAATAGTGGGTTACTGACAAAGCATATGGATGAGATATAATTCTACTTTTAATATTTAAAATCCATTTGCAGGACAACTCTCCCATCCACACCACCAGGATTGTTAGGTGGTGGTTTGAGGAGTAGTGAAATCTAGAACTACTGGACTGCCCTAGTAAGGTGTGTGACCTCAACCCCATTGAGAATGTGTAGGGGAATGTGGTGAACTCCTGGGAGCCTGGACAGGAGCGGACCAGCTGCCAGCTGCTGGATCACACTATGGCTGAGTGGGAGATGTTCCAAAGGAACCCACACATGACACATACATAACCATGTTGCATCTATGCTCACAGATTACAAGATATAATGGATAATAATGTGGAATGGATCAAATACTAACTATGAACATTGTGAGCATTTTGTATGATAAACTACAGGGTGTCCCATAAGTCCGGCATCATAGGAAAAATAGCAAAAAAAAGGCAAAACAAAAGCTTTTATTTACAGAACATGCTCAATATGTCCACCATTGTTTTCAATACACAAATTCAGACGTGATACCCAGTCAGCAAGCACAGGGTGAATGATGTCAGGAGTAATGGTGTTATATGCCCCAATAATGCGCTGCTGCAAATGTTCAACACTCCTAATTTTCTCTGCGTATACCAGCGCTTTCAAGTGGCCCCAGAGATAAAAATCTAGTGGCGTGAGATCCGGGCTTCTAGCTGGCCATTCCACAGGCCCTCGATGTCCTATCCAATGACCAGGGAATTGTTGGTATAGGTATTCCCTTACTTGGGTGCTGTAATGTGCAGGAGTGCCATCTTGCTGGAACCATGCTAGGAAATTTCCTTCTTCGTTCAAGACACTGGGAAATGCTTCTTCCTTGAGCATACGTAGGTAGGTGCCTCCAGTGACATGTTCATCGAAAAAGAGGGGGCCTATGATGCAATCCTTCCAAATGCCACACCATACCATTACCTGAGATGCACCTTGTTCCTTTGAAGAGGTATATCAGTGAGGGTTGTTTTGAGACTAGTAGCGGGTGTTCTTTCAATTTACCTCACCATTTCCATAAAAAACAGCCTTGTCACTGAACAGAATGGTGGATGGGAAATTGGCATCCCAAGCATATTGTTCCGTAGCCCATTCACAAAATTCCATCCGCCAGTCAGGATCATCTTCACTTAATTTCTGTAGGATCTGAAGTTCATATGGATGCCATTTGTGAGCCTGAAGAATGCGATGGATACTACTTTTTGACACTCCTGTCTCAGCGGACAATCGCCAAAGAGACTTATTGGGACTTCTGTTAAAATGAGCCAGGCTAGCAGTCACTGTATCATTGTCAGTGGACCTCCTTGAAGGTCCACTGTGTGGTTTATCTTCTATGGATCCTGTTTCCTTAAACTTTGCAACAAGTCTGCTAACACAACTCTGTATTATTGGCTCGCGGTCTGGATGCAGTCTCTTAAATTCAGCAGCGGCCTCTCTTTGACTCCGATTTCCTATGAGTAGAATTATCTGGATTCGTTCTTCCTTGCTCAGACATTATGGCCTGTAGAAAGTGAAAAATATGAATTATGGTTTATAGAAATAGAAAAATATGAATTTCCCCTATGATGCCAGACTTATGGGACACCCTGTATTTAGCAAAACATTTTCAACCATTGCATATTTGTTGTAATAAAGAATTGGTTTTATTGTATATATATATATATGATCTAATATCTCCACATTGATAATGTAACAGGAAATCTGGAAAACATTAATGGGTTTATCTGTCCTTTGTGATTAAATCATTCTCTCTCCACACAGATAATACAAATAGTCTGGAAAACACTATTAATATAATAGGCATCAGCCACAAACTGGTGGTGATATACTGCTTCATGCAACTGTCACCTTATGGTTTCCACTGACATGACCATACATAGTCCCTCCTGGATGGTGACAGCAAGTAACCATGTCAACACCATGGGTTGGCCTATCATTGTCATTTCACAAACATTAGTATAATATTGTATGAATTTATAAGTATATATAAATATGTTTATGCTAGTATAACTGGATTATTCTTATGTGATTTTGATAATCAGTTACTGTTATTCAGATCAAAACTATTAACAATTTCTTTGTGTAACAATTGATAAGCCATTTCCCACGAACTCTCTCTGCCCCTCTACCTCACTTTCTCTCAATCTTTTTCTCACTCAAATGTCAATACATATATATATAATTGTGTAGATTTGTAAGTTAGTAAAGGTTTAAGGCTGCACACAGACTTTACAAACAGCTTTATTAGTATTGTTACATAATGATTTAATATATGCGAGACTGGGGGGGTGGGGAAGGGGAATGAGAGTGTGGAGGATGGTTGTGTAATGTCTATTTTTGGTTCAAATTCACTAGTATATAAAAAGTTATATTGTGGTATCTGTTCATATAGACTCGCAGTAATCATAATGGAACCTTATTACTGTATAAGACCATTAAACATGGAGTTCAACACTGTTCACAATCATATTAATTGTTTATCTTTATGAATACAGACATTACATTATAATTAAGGTCCATTAAAAAATTATGTAATGCCATTTTTGTTAAAACTTGACACCCCAGATCCCCCAGGAACATTCTGTAATGCTAGACCAGGCACCCCCTAAGATGTTATGTAACGCTTCCCCCACCCTACACCCCACATGTTACAGAATGTTATGGAGGAGGGTCAGCTTTTAGCAAAAATAGCATTACATAATTTTTGAACAGTGCCTTACCTGTATGTCAATGTTATACGTTGTTGGACTCAGTTGTCCCCCCTCCACCCTACCTTCCCCAAGTTGAGGTACCTTGACTATCGCTGTGGCATTGCCACATGTCTGGAGTCACCTGTGAGGCGAGGAACATTACATATGCAGGCAACTGTACAATTAATCAAAATAATAAAATTAACAGGCAATTAATCAAACATTTAACTGGAATCATGACTTCATAATTAATCATTGGAAAGCAATTACTCGTGAAATCAATGCACATAAATAATAAATAACCAAACTGGAAGTAAAAAAATATAAATATTGACAATTATGGCAAACATATCTCTCATAATTTATGAACAAGTCTCTCTTCCTATTGCACACTGGCAGAGAAATTCAGCCAGAACAATGAACACTGTAAAAAAAACTATATAGGGTAGTGGATGATTGCTGTCACCCTCATCCATTGGAAATTTCCAGCAGATATTGGTGGAGAGTTGAATGGCAAAAATCCTACATATTTTCATTAAAAAGTTGTTTGTGGAGGTTTTCAAAAGACCTCGTTAAGTAGTGTTTTTTTGGTTAGTTGAATTTATTTGCCTTCAGTATTTAGCGTCCCTAATGGTAAAGAAGGAAATTACCATACCTTATTATTTCATTGGGTCTCACTTCTGGTTGTTGGGCATGTGGCTCTCTCTCGATGTAGGTGATGGAGTTACACAATGAGTTTATTTGGTTTAATTAATATAGGCAACACTATACTGTGGACCCAATGCCTACATATTGAGTTTATTGTATGACTATTTCCATTCCCAATAGGCTATGTTGCCAATCTTGAGACAATTTTGTAGTTATTTAATTCAGTAAATTAATGATTTGTATTTAATTATTTAATTAAGAAATAAAGGTACCATATATGATACCATATTGCAGGTGTGTATAGTTTTTTCATATACTTAAGAGGTGGGGGCAGAGAAAAATTTGTATGTTATACATTAAATTTTTTGATAAACACTGTGTTTTAAACGATGTGAAATGAGTTAAAAAGAATGAAGTAGGAACATAGAAAAAGAGAGGTTACTCAAGACCTATTTAAATATAAAAGTTCAAGAGGCTAACTCCTTAAGTTTAGTTAAAGTTATGTCAATCAGTTTGACTCCCTGTAGGTATAGGAAAATAATGGAATTAAAGTAAAATTATTAAACATTTTAACTTTGCTTATTATTTGTGTAAGTTTTATAAGTCACCAGTTTTTAAATGCTTGTTTACTAAAGTTGTTTTGGAGTTTTGTCATGTTTTGTTAACTGTTTGTTTTAAAGGACTTCTACATTGGTGAGTTAATTGAAATGTACTTCCATGTTGTTGTGTTCGGTTAAATGAGTTTGTACTGTATTCAAACACCCAACCATTTCAAACTAATCATTACCTGTAGTTTTGGTAGAGTAAATGTTACTCCTCCACAGGTAGATCTTGGAGGGCTTGGGGTTTTGAATCCTGTACTGTTTTTTAGTGTTGTTTGGTCTCTGGCCAAGGGAGGCCATAAGACCCTTGTAATAGTTTGTGCTCTGGCCAAGGGAGGCCATAAGACCCTTGTAATAGTTTGTGCTCTGGCCAAGGGAGGCCATAAGACCCTTGTAATAGTTTGTGCTCTGGCCAAGGGAGGCCATAAGACCCTTGTAATAGTTTGTGCTCTGGCCAAGGGAGGCCATAAGACCCTTGTAATAGTTTTGGCTCTGGCCAAGGTAGGCCATAAGACCCTTGTAATAGTTTGGGCTCTGGCCAAGGTATGCCATAAGACCTTTTATAAAGTAGTTTGGGCTATGGCCAAAGTAGGCCATTAAAACCCTTTGTTGGTTAGAAATCTGATGAATAATCTTTCTTCAGATTTGAAGTATGTGCCACTGTTCCAGTAATGTCAATACCCATAGTTATGATCAAGTAAATGTTACATATCCTCAGGGCTGCTGAGAGCTGCCCTGGGCCCTGGGGAAGGATTGGTATATGGGCCCCCCTTTTTACTTAGTATTTTATTATGAATGTTCTTTGTGTACATAACAGGCAAACTGATTATATGTCCAAGTCACTGTATGATAACAAAAACCCCCTCTAATAGACAGAGTTTATTTCCATAACAGTTTCAATGCCCACTGGCATCCTCTTCGGGTGGATACAGAAAAATGAATGAACCAAAAACAAGAGGGAAAACAGTCCAGGGACCATTAAGAAATTCACACCTAGGTTAGATCGTGTTCTCCCCACACTGGAAGGGCATTTTATTAAAGGGTCCCCACTTAGTTTTAATTTGTGGGAATATACTTATAAGCAGGACCTTTAATAAAATGCCCTTCTGGTGTCTGGAGAATGGGATCTAACCTAGGTGTGAATTTCTTAATGGTCCCTGGACTGTTTTCCCCTCTTGTTTTTGGTTCATTCGTTTTTCTGTATCCACCTGAAGAGGATGCCAATGGGCATCGAAACTGTTGTGGAAATAAACTGTCTATTAGAGTGGGTTTTTATTATCATATTTTGACCTTCACATAGAAAAGTGAAGTTTTTTTGCAATGCGTCCAAGTCACTACTCAAAACATACAGTATGAATAAACAACTTGGAAGAAAATGACCATTTTATTTTTCGAATCAATTATATTAATTCTATCACCATACAATTTATAAATGCAGTACCAGTCCATGCAGGCAAGACAATTGTTTACTGCAAGATTTTCATAATTTGAAGTGTACTTTCTTTGCCTTCTCTCTAGCAGTGGTAAATGATTTTGCTGAAATTTAAAGTACAGGTTAACTGGCTTTTAATTATAATGGTTCCCAGATCTGTCAGTTGGTCTTGGTCATTGGTGGACTGCAGATAATATTTTATCTGTTTCAGTTTGACTATGATAATCTCTATAAAATGTATGTTCATTAATTATATTTCCTCTGTTCTCTCTCTCTCTCTTGAAATGTAACGAAGAACTACGGGTGGCAAGCCTCTGCAAGGGGAACCCTAAGGAGTTCTTCAGTTATGTTAATAGTAGAAAGCCCATTAGAAGCATGATAGGTCCATTAAAGGACCGAAGTGGCGTTCTGCGAACCTCTGACACGGACATCGCTAATGTGCTTAATGAGTACTTTGCGGGAGTGTTCACCAGGGAGGATACCCGTGTCATCCCCGAGCTAGGCGTGAGGCACGAAGGTGCTGGCCTGGATAGTGTTTGATGTACCGCGACAGTCGTTGCCAATAGAATAGACAAACTGAGCACGTTTAAGGTTCCTGGGCCAGACCAGTTTCTCCCCAGAGTGTTGCGAGAAGTGCGCGACCAGGTGGCTCCCCACCTGGCTACAGTCTTCAACAAATCGTTGGAGACGGGCCAGGTGTCTGGTGACTGGAGGGAAGCCATCGTGACCCCTATCTTTAAGAAAGGGGATCACGAAAGTCCAGGGAACTATCATCCCATTAGTCTCACTTCAGTTGTAGGTAAATTATTAGAGGGAATAATAGCGGATAGGATCGTTGACCATTTGGATTCCTACACCTTCTTGTGGACTCCCAACATGGGTTTAGAAGGCATAGGTCGTGTCTCACAAACTTGCTCGAGTTTTTCCACGTCATGTTGAGTGAGTATGATAAGAGTAGGGTGATTGATATACTTTATCTCGACTTTCAGAAAGCCTTTGATAAGGTACCTCACCGCCGGCTAATGGCGAAAGTGCGTGCACTGGGTATCAGTGGGGAAATAGGTAGGTGGATTGAAAACTGGCTGAGGAATAGGTGGCAGAGGATTGTAATTAAAGGGGCTAGTTCGGGTTGGGCCTCAGTCACTAGTGGGGTTCCTCAGGGTTCCGTTTTTGGGCTGCTGTTGTTTATCATTTACATAAATGATATCGACGGTGGCATCATCAGTCGGATCGCCAAATTCGCTGATGACACCAAGCTTGGGGCCAATGTTGGGACACCCGAAGCGATCGAGGAACTGTGTGCGGACCTAGGTAGGATAGGAGAGTGGTCCAAAAAATGGCAAATGCCGTTTAACTTGGGTAAATGCAAAATGATGCACATTGGCTATGCCAATCCCAAGTTGGACTCCGTACACGATGTTGGGGAGTCATATCGAGGTGACTGATTTAGAAAAGGACTTGGGTGTGCTAATTAGCAGCGACCTTAAGTTTGCCAAACAGTGCGTGGAGGTGGAAAAGAGGGCCCAGAAGCTGTTGGGTTATATCAGGAGGCAATTTCAGTTTCGGAACAAGGAGATTGTGCTCTCTCTGTACAATTCCTTGGTTCAGCCGCACCTGGAATATGCAGTGCAGTTCTGGTTGCCCACCCTCAGGAAAGATATTGAGAGGCTGGAGCGAGTGCAGGCGAGGGCCACAAAGTTAATCCCTTCCGTTAGGCATATGGGCTACAATCGACAGTTACGCGCCCTGAACTTGTTTTCGTGGAAACTCGGAGGCTGCGCGGTCAACTGATCAAAGTTTTCAAGCTCTTACGCGGGTTCAACGATATCGATTTTAGAAGCATGTTTAGTTTAAATGATAACCCAACTCGCAACAATAGGTGGAAGTTGGATTTGAAATGGTTTAGAACTAGTGTGTGTGGGAATTACTTTATGTATAAGATCTGTGACACGTGGAACAGGTTACCTTCAGAAGTTGTGAACAGTTCCTCTGTGGATCAGTTCAAGAAAAGGTTAGACCAAATCTTGCACACTCTTTGAGTGTGTTGTAGAAAATTTTCCCTGGCACCCATTGCCATTGGTACCTCCTCAGTATGGGCTGCAAGGCCTTTTGAGGTACTTCTTTCCCTTGTAACTCCTTGTAACTCTCTCTCTCTCTCTCTCTCTCTCTCTCGTAGGGACTACGTTGGGGAGTTTGAAATTCCCGGGTATAGAATGTTTCGCAAAGACCGCACCCGTGGGGAGTGGGGTGGGGTACTAATATACGTCAGAGACACGTTGAGTCCGGTTGACTGCCAGTTCCGGTCGGAACGGGAGCTGCTTGGCGGCGATCTGAACGTGGGAGGGACGAACTATAGGTTAATCTTGGTGTACAGACCTCCGCATCTCCTCCTCGAGGACGATACAGCCCTGTACACCGAACTCAGTAGCCTGCTAGGGGATAGGGTGTGTGTAGTTTTAGGATACTTCAACTGTCGCGGCATAAAGTGTGAAAACAGGACTGCCGATGCTGAAAGGAGGAGGCTAGTTGACTTTGCTGATGAGAACTTCCTCACTCAGTGGGTCAACGAGCCTACACGAGGCGAAAGCATTCTAGACTTAGTATTCACGACCGAAGACAACCTCGTCACTGGCCTCACCATTGACGAATCGTTGGGCGGGAGTGATCACGGTCTTATTAGGTTCCGTGTGTGCATCCCTCGGGTGAAGCGTAGTAACTCGAGAGGCAGTAAGCTCGGTCTCCGGCGGGCGAACTTTGTTAGCCTCAGGGATAGCGTAGCAGAGATGGGGTTAGAGTTGGTGGCGATGTTGAGGGAGTGTGGGGGTGCATTCCGGGATGAGTTTATGGTGCTGCAGTCTGCTGCCATACCCTCAAAACCGGTCACCCCTGCTTCAACGCAGCCTAAGTGGTTCAATCGTGGCATCGCTTCAGCTATCCGAAATAGGAAAGTAGCGTATAGGAGGGCGAATGCCAATCGTTCCCACGAGAACACTGAAGCGTATGTCCGCCTGTGTAGGGAAGTGAAGGCGAAGGTTAGGCTAGCGAAACATAACGAAGAACTACGGGTGGCAAGCCTCTGCAAGGGGAACCCTAAGGAGTTCTTCAGTTATGTTAATAGTAGAAAGCCCATTAGAAGCATGATAGGTCCTTTAAAGGACGGAAGCCGCGTTCTGCGGACCTCCGACGCGGACATCGCTAATGTGCTTAATGAGTACTTTGTGGGAGTGTTCACCAGGGAGGATACCCGCGTCATCCCCGAGCCAGCTGTGAGGCACGAAGGTGCTGGCCTGGATAGTGTTAGATGTACCGCGACAGTCATTGCTCATAGAATAGACAAACTGAGCGCGTTTAAGGCTCCTGGGCCAGACCAGTTTCTCCCCAGTGTTTTGCGAGAAGTGCGCGACCAGGTGGCTCCCCACCTGGCTACAGTCTTCAACAAATCATTGGTGATGGGCCAGGTGCCTGGTGACTGGAGGGAGGCCAACGTGACCCCTATCTTTAAGAAAGGGGATCACGAAAGTCCAGGGAACTATCGTCCTATTAGTCTCACTTCAGTTGTAGGTAAATTATTAGAAAGGATAATAGCTGATAGAATCGTTGACCATTTGGATTCCTACAAGCTGCTTGGGGACTCCCAACATGGGTTTAGACGGCATAGGTCGTGTCTCACCAACTTGCTCGAGTTTTTCCACGTCATGTTGAGTGAGTACGATAAGAGTAGGGCGATTGATATACTTTATCTCGACTTTCAGAAAGCCTTTGATAAGGTACCTCACCGCCGGCTAATGGCGAAAGTGCGGCGCTGGGTATCGGTGGGGAAATAGGTAGGTGGATTGAAAACTGGCTGAGGAATAGGCGGCAGAGGGTGGTAATTAAAGGGGCTAGTTCGGGTTGGGCCTCGGTCACTAGTGGGGTTCCTCAGGGTTCCGTTTTGGGGCCACTGTTGTTTACCATTTACATAAATGATATCGACGGTGGCATCGTCAGTCGGATTGCCAAATTCGCTGATGATACCAAGCTTGGGGCCAATGTTGGGACGCCCGAAGCGATCGAGGAACTGCGTGCGGACCTAGGTAGGATAGGAGAGTGGTCCGAAAAATGGCAAATGCCGTTTAACTTGGGTAAATGCAAAGTGATGCACATTGGCTACGCCAATCCCAAGTCGGACTACTCGATGTTGGGCAGTAATATCGAGGTGACTGGTTTAGAAAAGGACTTGGGTGTGCTAATTAGCAGTGACCTTAAGTTTACGAAACAGTGTGTAGAGGTGGAAAAGAAAGCCCAGAAACTATTGGGTTATATCAGGAGGCAATTTCAGTTTTGGAACAAGGAGATTGTGCTCTCACTGTACAATTCCCTTGTTCGGCCGTACCTGGAGTATGCTGTGCAGTTCTGGTCGGCCACCCTCAGGAAAGATATTGAGAGGCTGGAGCGAGTGCAGGCGAGGGCCACAAAGTTAATCCCTTCCGTTAGGCATATGGGCTACAATCGATGGTTACGCGCCCTGAACTTGTTTTTGCTTGAAACTCGGAGGCTGTGCGGTCAACTGATCAAGGTTTTCAAGCTCTTACGAGGGTTCAACGATGTCGATTTTAGAAGTATGTTTAGTTTAAATGATAACCCAACTCGCAACAATGGTTGGAAGTTGGATTTGAAACGGTTTAGGACTAGTGTGTGTGGGAATTACTTTACGTATAAGATCTGTGACACATGGAACAGGTTACCTTCGGAAGTTGTGAACAGTTCCTCTGTGGATCAGTTCCAGAAAAGGTTAGACGAAATCTTGCACACTATTTGAGTGTGTAAAGACATTTAGGACCTCAGTCTGCGGAAATTTCTTTTCCTATAAAATAGTTAATATCTGGAACCAACTTCCCTCAGAGGTTGTTTCCAGTCAAAGTGTAAATCTGTTTAAAAATAGGCTAGACAAAGTACTGAACACACTCATAGTTTAAGATTAAAACCTCAGAAAACTCTGCAGGAGTTCGCTTGCTCGGTGTCTCTGTGAGCAAGCTAAATATAGAGCTATTTATATATTCTCCACTTTCCTGTAAAATTTCCTTGGCTACTTTTCCAGGGTCAAGGTATTTTCTTCAACCTTTTTCCGTACCTGCCTCTGGCAGGGAGGGAGCGGAGGGTGGGGAGAGAGCCTTCTACTTTTCTATCCAGTTTTCTACTACTGCTAGCATAGTTTGAAAGACAAAATTTTCCCTGGCACCCGTTGCCATTGGTACCTCCTCGGTATGGGCCGCAAGGCCTTTTGAGGTACTTCTTTTCCTTGTAACTCCTTGTAACTCTCTCTCTCTCTCTCTCTCTCTCTCTCTCTCTCTCTCTCTCTCTCTCTCTCTCTCTCCCACGAGAACACTGAAGCGTATGTCCGCCTGTGTAGGGAAGTGAAGGCGAAGGTTAGGCTAGCGAAACGTAACGAGGAACTGTTCACAACTTCCGAAGGTAACCTGTTCCATGTGTCACAGATCTTATACGTAAAGTAATTCCCACACACACTAGTCCTAAACCGTTTCAAATCCAACTTCCAACTTTCGGCTATCCGAAATAGGAAAGTAGTGTATAGGAGGGCGAAGGCCAATCGTTCCCACGAGAACACTGAAGCGTATGTCCGCCTGTGTAGGGAAGTGAAGGCGAAGGTTAGGCTAGCGAAACGTAACGAAGAACTACGGGTGGCAAGCCTCTGCAAGAGGAACCCTAAGGAGTTCTTCAGTTATGTTAATAGTAGAAAGCCTATTAGAAGCATGATAGGTCCTTTAAAGGACGGAAGCGGCGTTCTGCGGACCTCCGACGCGGACATCGCTAATGTGCTTAATGAGTACTTTGCGGGAGTGTTCACCAGGGAGGATACCCGCGTCATCCCCGAGCCAGCTGTGAGGCACGAAGGTGCTGACCTGGATAGTGTTAGATGTACCGCGACAGTCGTTGCTCATAGAATAGACAAACTGAGCGCGTTTAAGGCTCCTGGGCCAGACCAGTTTCTCCCCAGTGTTTTGCGAGAAGTGCGCGACCAGGTGGCTCCCCACCTGGCTACAGTCTTCAACAAATCGTTGGTGATGGGCCAGGTGCCTGGTGACTGGAGGGAGGCCAACGTGACCCCTATCTTTAAGAAAGGGGATCACGAAAGTCCAGGGAACTATCGTCCTATTAGTCTCACTTCAGTTGTAGGTAAATTATTAGAAAGGATAATAGCTGATAGAATCGTTGACCATTTGGATTCCCACAAGCTGCTTGGGGACTCCCAACATGGGTTTAGACGGCATAGGTCGTGTCTCACCAACTTGCTCGAGTTTTTCCACGTCATGTTGAGTGAGTACGATAAGAGTAGGGCGATTGATATACTTTATCTCGACTTTCAGAAAGCCTTTGATAAGGTACCTCACCGCCGGCTAATGGCGAAAGTGCGCGCGCTGGGTATCGGTGGGGAAATAGGTAGGTGGATTGAAAACTGGCTGAGGAATAGGCGGCAGAGGGTGGTAATTAAAGGGCTAGTTCGGGTTGGGCCTCGGTCACTAGTGGGGTTCCTCAGGGTTCCGTTTTGGGGCCGCTGTTGTTTACCATTTACATAAATGATATCGACGGTAGCATCGTCAGTCGGATCGCCAAATTCGCTGATGACACCAAGCTTGGGGCCAATGTTGGGACGCCCGAAGCGATCGAGGAACTGCGTGCGGACCTAGGTAGGATAGGAGAGTGGTCCGAAAAATGGCAAATGCCGTTTAACTTGGGTAAATGCAAAGTGATGCACATTGGCTACGCCAATCCCAAGTCGGACTACTCGATGTTGGGCAGTAATATCGAGGTGACTGATTTAGAAAAGGACTTGGGTGTGCTAATTAGCAGCGACCTTAAGTTTACGAAACAGTGTGTAGAGGTGGAAAAGAAAGCCCAGAAACTATTGGGTTATATCAGGAGGCAATTTCAGTTTCGGAACAAGGAGATTGTGCTCTCACTGTACAATTCCCTTGTTCGGCCGTACCTGGAGTATGCTGTGCAGTTCTGGTCGCCCACCCTCAGGAAAGATATTGACAGGCTGGAGCGAGTGCAGGCGAGGGCCACAAAGTTGATCCCTTCCGTTAGGCATATGGGCTACAATCGACGGTTACGAGCCCTGAACTTGTTTTCGCTTGAAACTCGGAGGCTGCGCGGTCAACTGATCGAGGTTTTCAAGCTCTTACGAGGGTTCAACGATGTCGATTTTAGTAGTATGTTTAGTTTAAATGATAACCCAACTCGCAACAATGGTTGGAAGTTGGATTTGAAACGGTTTAGGACTAGTGTGTGTGGGAATTACGTTACGTATAAGATCTGTGACACATGGAACAGGTTACCTTCGGAAGTTGTGAACAGTTCCTCTGTGGATCAGTTCAAGAAAAGGTTAGACGAAATCTTGCACACTATTTGAGTGTGTAAAGACATTTAGGACCTAAATATAGAGCTATTTATATATTCTCCACTTTCCTGTAAAATTTCCTTGGCTACTTTTCCAGGGTCAAGGTATTTTCTTCAACCTTTTTCCGTACCTGCCTCTGGCAGGGAGGGAGCGGAGGGTGGGGAGAGAGCCTTCTACTTTTCTATCTAGTTTTCTACTACTGCTAGCATAGTTGAAAGACAAAATTTTCCCTGGCACCCGTTGCCATTGGTACCTCCTCGGTATGGGCCGCAAGGCCTTTTGAGGTACTTCTTTTCCTTGTAACTTGTAACTCTCTCTCTCTCTCTCTCTCTCTCTCTCTCTCTCTCTTCCTCTCTCTCTCTCTCTCTCTCTCTCTCTCTCTCTCTCTCTCTCTCTCTCCTCTCTCTCTCTCTCTCTCTCTCTCTCTCTCTCTCCAGAAACTATTGGGTTGTATCAGGAGTCAATTTCAGTTTCGGAACAAGGAGATTGTGCTCTCACTGTACAATTCCCTTGTTCGGCCGCACTTGGAGTATGCTGTGCAGTTCTGGTCGCCCACCCTCAGGAAAGATATTGAGAGGCTGGAGCGAGTGCAGGCGAGGGCCACAAAGTTAATCCCTTCCGTTAGGCATATGGGCTACAATCGACGGTTACGCGCCCTGAACTTGTTTTCGCTTGAAACTCGGAGGCTGCGCGGTCAACTGATCGAAGTTTTCAAGCTCGTACGCAGGTTCAACGATGTCGATTTTAGAAGTATGTTTAGTTTAAATGATAACCCAACTCGCAACAATGGTTGGAAGTTGGATTTGAAACGGTTTAGGACTAGTGTGTGTGGGAATTACTTTACGTACAAGATCTGTGACACATGGAACAGGTTACCTTCGGAAGTTGTGAACAGTTCCTCTGTGGATCAGTTCAAGAAAAGGGTAGACAACATCTTGCACACTATTTGAGTGTGTAAAGACATTTAGGACCTCAGTCTGCGGAAATTTCTTTTCCTATAAATAGTTAATATCTGGAACCAACTTCCCTCAGAGGTTGTTTCCAGTCAAAGTGTAAATCTGTTTAAAAATAGGCTAGACAAAGTACTGAACACACTCATAGTTTAAGATTAAAACCTCAGAAAACTCTGCAGGAGTTTGCTTGCTCAGTGTCTCTGTGAGCAAGCTAAATATAGAGCTATTTATATATTCTCCACTTTCCTGTAAAATTTCCTTGGCTACTTTTCCAGGGTCAAGGTATTTTCTTCAACCTTTTTCCGTACCTGCCTCTTGCAGGGAGGGAGCGGAGGGTGGGGAGAGAGCCTTCTACTTTTCTATCCAGTTTTCTACTACTGCTAGGATAGTTGAAAGAAAAATAAACTTTTACAAAATTTTCCCTGGCACCCGTTGCCATTGGTACCTCCTCAGTATGGGCCACAAGGCCTTTTGAGGTACTTCTTTTCCTTGTAACTCCTTGTAACTCTCTCTCTCTCTCTCTCTCTCTCTCTCTTTTTTTTTCTCTCACACTCACACACACACACGATCTTTGTATAGAATTTTGTTGGAAGAATTTCCAGCAGAGTCCTCACCCACCATGAAATTTGGGGGAGGATTTCTACTTGCTGGGAAATGGGTGAGATGTGGTGCATGGATCTCGCATTGTATAATTATAAAATAACTTATTCTCATTTATTTATTGTGTAGGAAAATATTTTCCACAGTTATCAATTATTTATTGATTAATAATATCTATAACACTTTTGCTCTATGTACCTATTTTTAGCATTCCATTTAATCTGATTAACTGCTTTTCCCGGGCCCCCTAGAGGTCAAGGCCCTTGGGATTTATCCCAGCTTTTCTGCCCTCTTGGCAGCCCTGCACATCTTACAGGTAGGTCTGGAAGGTTTTGGGTTTTGAAGGAATCCAATCTGTTTGCAAGGAATGTGTGTGTCAAAGAGTTTGTTTACTTTGTGGTGTATTTTATGGTGTGTGTCTGTTGATGAAATCTGTTGAGTGATTCTTTCTTAAAAGAAGAATTGGATGCTTGGAGTTGTATGTATATATTTATGTGTGTATATTTATATATGTATGTGTAAATGTATATTTTTTAGGGTTTTAGTTTGAGTTTTGTGTTAGGTTAACCAATTTGTCCGAGCAAAGATTCTCAAATGTTGCATTTGAGACTCTTATATCAAGCCTTGTCTATTTTATGCCTATATGTGAAATAGGACTTAGAATGGGTCACACCTATATATGAAATTATTATAGGACTTAGAATTGGTTGCACCTATATGTGAAATAGGACTGAAATGGGTTATGCTCTATGTGAAATAGGATTTAGGGTTTGTGTTACACCTATATATGAAAAAAGACTTAGAATGTGTGTTAGGTGGGTGTAGGTTTGAGTTTGTGCAATTGCTTTAGGTCTGTGTGATGTTAAAGTTCTGCGTTTGATTTTGTGATGTTTATAATTCTGAGTTTAATTTTTGTGATAGTTTTATGAGTGAGTTAAATTGCTGAAATAAATTTTATAATCTACACCACAGGTTAAATAAAAATTTACAAACTATTTTTAGTTAGGATAGGCCTTGAGTGTGAAGAGTAAGGCCTACTTTGAGAGGTAGGCTTTTAGGTCTAAATTGTAATGTTTGAAGTAGGCCTAGGTGTATGAGTATATTAGGCCTATTAATTAAGGTAAAATGGGCCTATGATGTGGGCATAAAGTGAAGGGGGCCTACTCTGTATAAGACTTAAAGTGAGTTAAGTCTGTTGAATGAGGCTTTGTTTTGAGTTTAAAAAGTAGGGCCTACTAAATAGGCCCAGGTTAAAATTGGCCTATTTTGTATAAGACCTAAAGTGAGTTAAGCCTATTAAATGAGGTTTTGTTTACAGTTATGATTGGCCTTAGCTTTCGCCAATTGTTACATTAGGTATGGTAAGGTAGAGTTAGGGTTAGGCCTAATGAGCTAAGCCTAACCTCTGTTTGTGTAAATTTTAGAGAGGTTGGGTTCCCACATATGGGCCACCATGTAAAAAAAAAACTATATAGGTGCTATAGATGATTGCCATCACCCTCATCCATTGGAAATTTCCAGCAGATATTGGTGGAGTTAAATGGTAAAAATCCTGTCTTTTCATTAAAAAGTTGTGTTTGTGGAGGTCTTGAAAAGACCTCATTAAGTAGGTTTTTTTTTTTTTTTTGTTAATGTTAAATTTATTTGCCTTCGGTATTTAGCACTGCCTAATGGTAAAGAAGGAAATTACCATACCTTATTATTTCATTGGGTCTCGCTTCTGGTTGTATTGGTTGTATGGTGCATGGCTCTCTTTCAATGTTGGTAATGGAGTTAGGCAACAAGTGTATTTGGTTTAATTAATATAGGCAACACTATACTTAAATACCTGAAGGAATAGGCCTATCCTTTTGTGTTACTAGTTTTATATTATTAGGTATTCACTCAGAACTTATAGGAAGAGTAAGCATTTCTCCCTTGCCTAAAGCATTGCTCGAAACTAGACAGCTCTGAGATGGTCTTTGTCTTAAGAATTCACTGACCTTAGAAAGTCCCAAGATGTCTAATTTTTGTTTTCATTATTTATTCTCTCAAAGTAATTTTCATACTTCAGCGATGGAAAAATTTGATATGAAATAATACGTTTTTCTTGTTATGTGAACCCAGTGCCTACCCTCTCAGCACATTATCATGATGAAGCATCCAGTCTCTGGACTCCCACTTCTGTAGCCATTTCCTCCAAACTGCTTCATGTAGACATCTCAAAACTTCAATGTAAAATTCCTTGTTGATTGTTTGCCCCTGTGGAGCATATGGTGCACAACACCTTCACAGTCAAAAAAAAAAAAAAAATACAGAAATTGCTGTGAAACAAAATACATTGAACTTTATTGGCTTACCACAGTGGACTGATACTACACAATGAACTGCAACCCTATCAATCAACTTGTCTTTAGACTCTTAACATGCAGCACATGTTTAGCACAGTCACGTCTCCAAGTGTGACCTTGTTCTAAATATAAACACCCTGTCCAGATACTTTCTGAACAGACCTTGTGTGTGTGTGTGTGTAGATGCACAGGGTGTTTCATATGTCTGAAGACATAGCTTTTACATCTCAAGTTGAGAGTATGGCATTTTTGCTGACAATTGAGGAGTGAGTTGGTTATTTTCATATACACAAAGCCCGGTAGCAATTGTCAATCAACTGCTGATGAATTTAATAGAATATATCCAGCTAGGCAACCCATTGCCTATGGAACAGTTTGGAAATTAGTGCAACATTTTAAGAAACTGGCAGTGTTTGAAGTTCAGGGTGAAAAATTTGAACATCTTCTGCAATTCTTACCAGGTGCTTGGTAGACCTAAAGCGGTCTGTCAGTTGGGAGCCCTCGGACGAGACTCCTCCATGCCTCACAATCTCCACACATCAAGTTCACCCATTGGAGACTGATTCCACACTTCTCGACAGCACTCTTGATGTTATCCATCCATCGGATCTTGGGTCTTCCAATTGGTCTGTTTTGAGGGGCCCATTCCAGCATTCTTCTTGCTGTCCTTTCCATTGGCATTTGTTGGACATGCCTGTACCATCTCAGTTGGTTCCTCTCAATATTCTCATTAACCGAAGTTACACCCAATCACTGCCTTATTTCAGTGTTCCTTATTTTATCCAATCTACTTACTACTCTCAATCTCAGGACCCTCATTTCAGCTGCTTGCAGTTTTCCCCTTGTCCTTGTGGTTAGGGCCCAAGTCTCACTGCCATATAGTAAGATTGGTTTCAATATTGTTGAGTATATATGCGTCTTTACCTTTTTTAGGGATGTTTTGGTCTTTCAATAGGGGGAACAGGAAGGAAACATTTCTGCTATATTTAGCAATTCTTTCATCTCTGCATCCATACCCGCATCATTTGCTATCACACTACCAAGGTATTTAAATGTGTCAGTCTTTTTCATTTCTCTTCCCCCAACAAAGATTCCATCCTCATTCACTCCCCTCATTACCACCATATATTCAGTTTTATCATAATTCAGTTTCAGTCCATACTCCCTCAATCTCTCATCCCACCTCTGCATAATTCTCTCCAGAGATTGTGCTGTGTTAATCCCAACAGCCACATCATCAGCATATCCAAAAATTTCTATTTCCTCTTCAATTTCCTCAGTTGTGTGTTCCACAACCCTGTTGATGTAGGCAATAAATAAAATAAGTGACAGAACACTCCCTTCTTTAACTACTGTACTTATATCAAACCACTCCTCCGATCCCACCACTGTGCTCTGGGAGACCCTATAGGTGCTCATTACTGCTCTCGGAAGCTTGGGTGGCACACACTCACTCAAAACCACCCACAGCTTCTCCCTGGGCACACTATCAAATGCCTTCTCCAGATCCATAAAACATATGAAGCGGTCCAAATTGAATTCTTGGCTCTTCTCAAGATATTGTCTTATGGCTGAAATTTGATCTATAGTACTCTGGCCTGCATGAAAGCCACATTGATACTCCAGTAACCCAGGTTCCAGTATGTTTCATATTCTATGTTCCAAAATCCTTTCATATATTTTCTCCATGACACATCAAAGATATGCCATGGTAGTTTTGACATTCCTGCTCACTTCCCTTCTTTTTATATATAGGACATATAATTGCTCTGCCCCATTCTGCCAGTACAATTCCCTGTGACCACACCACCCGGAAAATGCTTAGCAGCCAGTCCACAGCAGGATCACCAGCTGCTTTTAGTGTTTCTGTGACAATTGCATCCGGCCCAGGAGCTTTATTATTCTTCATCCTCTTTAGTGCTTGAATAACCTCCTCTCTAGTGATCTTTCTGTCCCCATCATGCTCCTCATGATTTACCCACTCCTTCCATCTCACCTCATCATATTGGTTCTCATTATTCAAAAGCTGTCTAAAGTATTTGTTCCAGCATGCGGTTACCTTGCTTTTATCAGTGAGGACTTCACCATGTGCATTTTTAATCGCCACTGTTGTTTTCTTGCTTTCTCCATTTTTATACTTCTTAACCATGCTATACAGTAACTTCTTCAAGCCTTGAAAATCCTCTTCTAAGTCTCTACCTATTTTTTCCCACACAGAGCGTTTTGCTCTTCTTTTCACCTCATTGGTGTGGTTTCTCATTTGGACATATTCTTGCCTTGTTTGCTCATTTCTATCCTTAAGCCATCTCCTAAAAGCACGCATCTTATTTGTCACTGCCTCCTTTACCTCCTGGGTCCACCATGGTGTCTATTTCTTTTTAGACTCTCCAACTACCCTCTCTCCAATCACCTCTTGCTGTATTTCTTCCATCGTTCTCCTAAACTCAACCCAAACCTCCTCCACTATTTCCGTAGCTACCCTTTGTCTGAAAGCCTCCTCAGTTCTAGTACTAATCTCTTCCAGTTTTTCTGGTATATTCTCCGTGCACACACTTCTTCTCCTAGGCTTTTTTATATTTTGTGGTACTGGAAGCAAAATTTTGGCTTTAACAAAAGACACAGATGGTACTACTCTTACATCTTTCACCAATGACTTTTTATCCACCACAATAAAGTCTATCTGAGACTACTTATAATTTCCAGTTCTACTATTCCATCCATACCACGTATAGAGATGTGATTCCTGGTGCTTAAAAAATGTGTTCATTATACTAAGAACATTTCTTGCACAAAAATTTACCAGCATTTCCCCTTCCAAATTTCTCTCCCCCACACCAAATGCCCTGATCACATCTTCATTTCCATTTTGATCTCCACCCACATGGCTATTACGAGCGTAATAGAGCGTATAGACTTAACAAGCGCAATGGCCAGGTAGCTAACTTTAATAGATATATCGAGCTTAGACGTCAGGTTAAAAGATCAGTTAGGAATGCCAAGCGTAATTTAGAGATAGTTATAGCTGCGGATAGTAAACATAATCCAAAAAAGTTTTTTGAATACGTAAATAATCGTAAGCCGGTAAAGGATAACATAGGCCCTCTATTGGATGTAAATGGCGCTTTGGCTTCTGACGCTCAGGCGATGGCGGGTATTTTCAATAACTTTTTTGCGACAGTTTTTACCGTAGAGGACGTAAATAATGTCCCCGACGTTGACGATATCGTTCCATTTAGTAGCGAGACTATTTTAGATGAAATAACTGTTTACGAGGCTGAGATTGCGCATTATATCGATAGGCTAAAAGTTAGCAAGGCTCCAGGCCCTGACGCTTTTTATCCTAGACATTTGAAAGATTTGAAAGACGTTATCGTAGGCCCCTTAGCGAAGATTTTTAATCAGTCACTCGAAATGGGGATTATTCCTGAAGACTTCAAATTAGCTAACGTCACGCCTATTTTTAAAAAGGCGACCGCGCGGTAGCTAGCAATTATAGGCCCATTAGCTTAACGTCAATTGTCGGTAAACTTTTGGAATCCGTAGTTAGGGATCGTATTATCGATCACTTAGAAAGTAGGGGTTTGATTAATAGTAGTCAGCACGGGTTTCGATGCCATAGGTCTTGTTTAACAAATTTGTTAGAATTTTATAACGAAATAGTGCGCGAATACGATAGGCATAGGGCAGCTGACGTTATTTATTTAGATTTTAAAAAGGCGTTCGATACAGTTCCGCATAGGAGACTAATTGCGAAGGTTAAAGTGCACGGTATCCGCGGTCAGGTAGCTAACTGGTTAGAAGAATGGCTTCGTGCTAGGAGACAGAGGGTCGTAGTTAATGGTAGTGAATCGGGGTGGTTAGATGTAGGTAGCGGTGTCCCACAGGGTTCAGTGTTAGGCCCATTGTTATTCGTAATTTACATTAACGACATAGATGTAGGATTGACTAGTAACGTTTCAAAATTCGCGGACGATACTAAAATAGGCGGTAAGGTTGTTAACGAGGACGATAGAAATAGGATCCAAGACGATGTAAATAGGATTATGGAGTGGACGGATAAGTGGCAGATGCAATTTAACGTAGATAAATGTAAAGTTTTGCATATAGGTTCTCGCAACAATAATTACGCGTACACGATGGATGATAGGGAGTTAGCGAGCATTGACGAGGAAGTAGATTTAGGCGTACGCGTAACTAAAGATTTAAAGGTTAGGAACCAGTGCCTGGAGTCTTGCGCAAAAGCGAATAGGATGTTAGGCTTCATAGCGCGTAATTTCGAATTTAAGTCGAAGGATATTATATTGCCCCTTTACAAGTCCCTAGTCAGGCCTCATTTAGAATATGCAGTTCAGTTTTGGTGCCCGTACTTGCGTGAGGATATTGATAGGTTAGAAAGGGTTCAGCGTCGTGCCACGAAACTTATTCCGTCATTGCGCAACAAGCCTTATGAAGATAGGATTAAAGTGTTAGACTTGTATTCACTCGAAACTAGGAGATTAAGGGGGGAGCTTATTGAAGTTTTTAAAATCGTTAATAACATCGATAACGTGAATTTTGACAAATTGTTCACTTTCGATAATAGTAATACTCGCAATAACGGATTCAAGTTGCGTGGCAGACGTTTCATTACTAATATCGCTAAAAACTTCTTTACGTTTAAAGTAATTGATAAATGGAATAATCTTCCCGCGTCAGTCGTTCATTCTACCAGCGTTAATATGTTTAAGAACCGTCTTGACAGACATTTTAAAGGTATTAACGTTGTTTAATTTAAATAACAAAGTTAGTAACAGAAGCTCTGGTGGTGCTCGGGGATGAGTCTGTTGACGATGAATGCCAGCTTGTGACATGCCAGCGTGTGATGCCAGCAATAAAATTATTTAAAAAAAAAAAAAATAAAAAATAAAATATTAGACTAACACGAATGTAGATGTAGCTCATAGCGTACACTAACCCACTTTTTGTTTAACTTTACCTACTTTTTTTTTTTTTTTTTCTTATCCTCCTTACTTTGCATGTCTCTAACTCTTTTCTTGCATGTTTGTAGTTTGCATGGTATGACAGTGAGTTAAGACTGTGTTTGCATGGTTTGTAAGCATTCTTATTTTACTTCTTTTCATCTTTCACCCCTCTCCTATTCTCTCCGACTATTTTTCTGACTTGTCGGCAGTGGCCGGCGGATGATGATGGTGAGACACTTTTCCTCTTTTTCTGAATGAATGTTAACCCACGAGTGATAGGTGTTGCTCCTTACTTAACCCCTTATTCTCTTCTCTTCTCTTAACCCCCTACTCTTTCCTTTCTCTCGGGCTAGCCTTAGAGTGGATCTTAGGGTCTTTGTTAGCCTTAGCTTCTGTAGATCTGTAGGTCTCCCATCAAAATTCTTGGTCCATGAGGCAGCCCATCTATCATTCCCTGAAGATCCTCATAAAAAGTTTCCTTTTCCTCCTGTGATCTTCCACTCTGCGGTGCATATGCCTGGATTACCAATAGTCTTTCTCTCTATTTAGACTCAGGGTCACTCCCATCAATCTCTCACTCTTCATTATCACTCCAACATCATGTTCAGAAAATTGGGGGGATAGTCTAATTGCCACACCCGATCTGGTATCTCTTCTCTGCCCTTGTATATGCACTTATAATCATTGTGCAGTACCTTGGTTCCTTCACCTCTCCATCTGATTTCTGCGATTCCCATAATATGTATACTCTTGTATAGATTTCGATTCCATGAACTCAACTATTTCTTCGCATTTATCTCTAAGTGTTCCAACATTTATTGTAGCAATCTAAAAGGAAGTCCATTTTCGTGCCAAAGTTGTAAATGTGGTCCGTCCATTTCGAGGCTCTCTGCATTGGACTTGAGCAAAACAAAACCACCAGAGGCTTGCTAGGCCTTTCCTGGCTTGTTCGAAACTACTAATTAGTACCTTCCAGATGCCTATTGCCCTCTGCAAGTTACAAAAATCTCCTTCCAGATTTCCAGGCAGACATTCCAGTCAGTTTAAAGTGCTACACCTCAACAAGGTTATGTAGTTTCTTGTCCTGGTAGGGTAAGGCGCCAGGACTGTAGCAGAGTCGTAACCGTAGTCCGTCCATTCCGAGGCTCTCTGCGTTGCAATAGCATGTTGAAAATAAAACATTGTCATGAAGTTGTACATTGTACAATATTACTCTTTCTACATATAGTACTGTATATCCAATGTCTCCAGTCATATGAAACACCCTGTACATATGACTCCATTGCTGAAAATGCTGAGTACAGTACACTTGAACCCCATTAATTCAGTACTTTTGGGGCTCTACCCTTGTTGAATAATCTGGAAGGTACACATTAACTGGACAGTATAAAATTAGTTGGATATTTTGAACTTTTGTACAAAGTATTGAAGTAGCTGTATATAAAATTTGTTGGTATTTTAACATTTTATACAAATGTGTGGTGTATTTCATAAATCTACTGTCCAGTAACTAAACTGTACTGTATAAATTAATTTACAGTTTTTAAACTATTTCTTCATAATAATAATAATATTGTACAGTTTTGTTACCATAATACTGTATGATATGTACATTATTAATATTTTAGTTATTAGTCTTATGATGCATTGTAGTGGTGGTAACTATCTTATTCTGAATAGCCACAAATAGTGGCATGGGCCGTATGGGTAAAATTTGTAAAACTATCAGATTATTTATACATTGGTACCAAAACGTTCAAAATTCCTTGGATAAGTCGAAGGGTCAAAGAAATGTATGAATTAACGTGAAGTACAAAATAATGGAGTGTGAATTAATGGGGTTCAAGTGTATATCAAAACAAACAGGAACACTACTTCGTCTTGACATTTCCATATACAAAAGACAAAATTAACAAGCTAAAAGACATTCAAAGAAATTTCACAGCTAAAATCAGTGGCTGCAGAGAACTAAATTAAACCCAATTACCATGTAAACAACATTGGAAAATAGGAGAGGTAGAATAATAAATTTGCAATTTGTATGCATACTCATTCCTAAAAAATGACTTTATTTATTGCAATGGCCAACATTTCTGTTTTCTAACCCATCCCTCTTGTAACAAGATTTGAATTTTATAAAAGCAAAAGTGTGACAGAAGGCCATTTTCCAACAACTTGTTAAGTGTTTTCCTTGAAAATTTGGTTTATTTTCCATAGCTATTTTCTTCAGCAAACTTTTCCCATAACTACTAAGATCTGGAAAATAAAATGGTAAAACTTGCCCTACATAAGTCCTATAATTAGTTTTAGTAAGATTTCTATGAGTATTATAGGTCTTATCATCATTCACTTTAAGTATTACAGTATTATTATTAATATTATTAATAATTGTTTCCAGATAATTTGCACTTTTTGAAAGTGTTGAACATGTCTCATTGTCCCAACCTTGATGATTGGTGTTTGGACCGTATATGTGGGCATTTTTCGCAAACCTTAGAACAACTTGATGTTAGTCATTGCCCTCTCATCACTAATAAGGGTTTAGAGAGTATAGGCAGATTAAGGTGAGTAAAAGTAACTCAGAACTACTTCCTCATTACTGTTCAGGTTTTATTGAAAGATAAAAGAATGCACTTTGCCTCTGTTTAAAAAAAAATGGGAGAGAGACAATTGGTTTATATATATATATATATATATATATATTATATATATATATATTATATATATATATATATATGATAAAACCACGAAGGAAAGGAAACACAGATGGTGCTCAAGCGCTTTCATCTAATGACATCCTCAGGAACACTGAAGTACATAAAGAGTTACAACCTATATATAGGTTACAGAAAAAAAAAAAAATCTATATATATATATATATACAATAAACGGAAAAACAAAATTAAAGGATTGTGGAAGGGGGCACACAAATTTATAAGGAAAAACTATCAATTTTTAGCACAAGATTAAAAGAATTGTTTCCAACCAATGTTACAGATAAAAAAAAAATCTATATATATATACAAATTTATACTGGAAATCTGCCCGGGTTTTAGCACACTGCTCTTTTTGTATAAAAAAAAAAAAAATTGAACAATTATCGATTTTTAGCACAAGATTAAAAGAATTGTTTCCAACCAATGTTATAGATAAAAAAATAAAATATATATACAAATTTATACTGGAAATCTGACCGGGTTTTAGCACTGCTCTTTTTTTTGTACAAAAAAACCCTGGCAGATTTCCAGTATAAATTTGTATATATATTTTATTTTTTTATCTATAACATTGGTTGGAAACAATTCTTTTAATCTTGCGCTAAAAATCGATAATTGTTCAAATTTTTTTATACAAAAAGAGCAGAGTGCTAAAACCCTGGCAGATTTCCAGTATAAATTTGTATATATATATATATTTTTTTTATCTATAACATTGGTTGGAAACAATTCTTTTAATCTTGTGCTAAAAATCGATAGTTTTTCCTTATAAATTTGTGTGCCCCCTTCCACAATCCTTTAATTTTGTTTTTCCGTTTATTGTATATATATATATATAGATTTTTTTTTTTTTTTTTTTTTCTGTAACCTATATATAGGTTGTAACTCTTTATGTACTTCAGTGTTCCTGAGGATGTCATTAGACGAAAGCGCTTGAGCACCATCTGTGTTTCCTTTCCTTCGTGGTTTTATTCATCATAAATACTTTTCACGTGTTACTTTTGTGAAATAATTTTCATATATACAGTGCCCGCGAAAAGTATCCGATCACCCTGGAAATTTGTATTTTTTACATAAAAAACAATGTTTAAATGTATACTAACCTTATATTAGTATTTTGTCATTTGTCCTTTGGTTTGGATGACTTGTTCTAGACGTTTTGGCATGGATTTAATCAAGTTTTGACAAACTTCCACTGATATTTCCTTGCACCATACCTTTTTGATGGCTTCTTGTAATTTTTCAACTGAGCCAGTGTCGTGGCATTCAACCTTATTTTTTATTATTAGCCACATATTTTCTATCGGATTGAGATCTGGACTATTACCAGGCCAATCCAAAATATCAAATTTATTGTCAGTAATCCATTTTGTCACTATTTTGGCCCTGTGACATGGTGCACCATCATGCATGTATGTTTTGTCCTTTGGATTGCCATTGCCATTGGAAGTTTATCCTGTAGCATTGCTAAATACCGTGCACCATTCATAGTTGTGTTCTTCGGAAGAAATATAGGTTTCCACGCCCATAGTAACCGAAACAACCCCAAACCATCACACTTGGAGGGTGTTTCATTGTCTTTAGGGTGTATTTAGGGTCCATCCTATTTGAGCCAATGGGCTGGCGAACCTTTTTTGGACAACTTCTGAATGTCAAAAATGTCGACTCATCACTAAATAAAACTTTCTTCCAGTCATCAACAGTCCAATGAATATATTTTTTACAAAATGCGACACGTTTTTTACGCATTTTTTCATTAATGAACGGTTTCTTAGCAGCATGGCGAGATGGTAATCCGAGTTCTTTTTGGAGCTGCTCCTGGATAGTTCATTCAGAAACACCAGATAACAAATTATTCATATTAAATTTTATTTCTTTCGCAGTTATTGTTGGGTTTTTCAATACTAAACGTTTCATAAGTTTGTCTGTTCGTGAATTTGTTTTTCTCGGTCTGCCAGATCGTTTTTTAGGGACTGGCGTGGTTAGGCCGGCATTGTTCTTAGCCTGTGAAACCCATAAATTAACGGTACTTTGGGATATGTTTAATTCCTTAGCTATCTGTCTCTGTGATTTCCCACATGTATGCAAAGCAACAATAGCACCTCGACAATCACTCTTAAGTTGTTTTTTAGCACACATTATATATAAATTTTATTTACACCACTCTGTAAAAAATAACAAAATATCAATAAATTTACACAAACAGTGAAATCTGACAACTTTGAGACACAGCCACCCGCAACGAAGGCTACCAGAACACTAATTTGAGAATGCGTTGGATAGCTCTCATATCAGCGAGCAACCTCAAAGTTACCAGATGTCGCTAGAACAAATAGAAAGTGAATTATGTGTCTCTGAATATCAAGGGAAAATATTGTATTTTCTTGAGTGATCGGATACTTTTCGCGGGCACTGTATATATATATATATATATATATATATATATATATATTATATATAATATATAATGAGGAGTGATCAAAAAGTATCGATAATTTTATTGCTATAATGTTATAATGTTTCAGACCAACAAAGACCCTAGGATCCACTCGTGGCTGGTCTACCTAACTGTGTTCGTAATTGTGTATTGTCTATGTTCCGAACCACAAGAACATAAGAAATTTATGTAACAACTGCCTGTACATTCGCAATGACCAATTTTTGCAAAACTAAATAATTTTCAATTAAAAACTAATTAATTATCGATTTAAAACTAAAGATAGAATCTCTGGATCCAGAGGATCAAGTCATAATAGACTACTACAGTGGAACCTCAATATACGAACGCATCTCTATTCGAACAAATCGGTATACGAACAACTTTTTCAAGAAAAAATTGTCCTTGTATACGAACCATTCCCTCATATCCGAACCGAAAGAAGCCGGTCAGTTTCTCTCCAGCCAGCGTTCGGTGTGCATCGCTAATGGCGAAAGTGCGCGCGCTGGGTATCGGTGGGGAAATAGGTAGGTGGATTGAAAACTGGCTGAGGAATAGGCGGCAGAGGGTGGTAATTAAAGGGGCTAGTTCGGGTTGGGCCTCGGTCACTAGTGGGGTTCCTCAAAGTTCCGTTTTGGGGCCACTGTTGTTTACCATTTACATAAATGATATCGACGGTGGCATCGTCAGTCGGATCGCCAAATTCGCTGATGACACCAAGCTTGGGGCCAATGTTGGGACGCCCGAAGCGATCGAGGAACTGCGTGCGGACCTAGGTAGGATAGGAGAGTGGTCCGAAAAATGGCAAATGCCGTTTAACTTGGGTAAATACAAAGTGATGCACATTGGCTACGCCAATCCCAAGTCGGACTACTCGATGTTGGGCAGTAATATCGAGGTGACTGATTTAGAAAAGGACTTGGGTGTGCTAATTAGCAGCGACCTTAAGTTTACGAAACAGTGTGTAGAGGTGGAAAAGAAAGCCCAGAAACTATTGGGTTATATCAGGAGGCAATTTCAGTTTCGGAACAAGGAGATTGTGCTCTCACTGTACAATTCCCTTGTTCGGCCGTACCTGGAGTATGCTGTGCAGTTCTGGTCACCCACCCTCAGGAAAGATATTGAGAGGCTGGAGCGAGTGCAGGCGAGGGCCACAAAGTTGATCCCTTCCATTAGGCATATGGGCTACAATCGACGGTTACGCGCCCTGAACTTGTTTTCGCTTGAAACTCGGAGGCTGCGCAGTCAACTGATCAAGGTTTTCAAGCTCTTACGAGGGTTCAACGATGTCGATTTTAGAAGTATGTTTAGTTTAAATGATAACCCAACTCGCAACAATGGTTGGAAGTTGGATTTGAAACGGTTTAGGACTAGTGTGTGTGGGAATTACTTTACGTATAAGATCTGTGACACATGGAACAGGTTACCTTCGGAAGTTGTGAACAGTTCCTCTGTGGATCAGTTCAAGAAAAGGTTAGACGAAATCTTGCACACTATTTGAGTGTGTAAAGACATTTAGGACCTCAGTCTGCAGAAATTTCTTTTCCTATAAAATAGTTAATATCTGGAACCAACTTCCCTCAGAGGTTGTTTCCAGTCAAAGTGTAAATCTGTTTAAAAATAGGCTAGACAAAGTACTCACACACTCATAGTTTAAGATTAAAACCTCAGAAAACTCTGCAGGAGTTTGCTTGCTCGGTGTCTCTGTGAGCAAGCTAAATATAGAGCTATTTATATCTTCTCCACTTTCCTGTAAAATTTCCTTGGCTACTTTTCCAGGGTCAAGGTATTTTCTTCAACCTTTTTCCGTACCTGCCTCTGGCAGGGAGGGAGCGGAGGGTGGGGAGAGAGCCTTCTACTTTTCTATCCAGTTTTCTACTACTGCTAGGATAGTTGAAAGAAAAATACAAAATTTTCCCTGGCACCCGTTGCCATTGGTACCTCCTCGGTATGGGCCGCAAGGCCTTTTGAGGTACTTCTTTTCCTTGTAACTCCTTGTAACTCCTCCACCCCACCTTCCTCTCCAGCTTCCACTTAGGCCATCATCTCTCCTCAGCAAAGGTAAAGTTCAGGTTAAATTTTCATTTATTTGTATAATATTGCATTATTTATTGTTGTTACAGGTTTCATGTATGATTTTATGCATGTAAGTCTTATTTTACAGGTTTAATTAACCAATATTTTGACTTAAAAATGTTTCGTAAGGGGTAACTTTTGGGGGTCTGGAACGGATTAATCCAATTTACATTATTTCTTATGGGAAAAATTGATTCAATATACGAACAATTCGATATCAGAACAACCCTCAGGAATGGATTAAGTTTGTATATTGAGGTTCCACTGTATCCACAAATATGTTACACTATATATCTATTTATAAATGACATGCAAATATATCAGATCCAAAGAATCCAGTCAATTTTATTACGGTATCCATCAATACTAGTACCTTGCCAATGAAAAATAAGTCACGGTCCATATTGATTGCGGACCAAGTCAAAATTTACAACCATATACATTACAATATACATACTTAGGAGGAAAAGTGTAGGTGTGGCTGTAAAGACTGTACAGTAATGTAGAAATGTGTGTGCACCCATTTTGGGTCTCCCATTTAAAGGTGTTTGTAGGGCAAGTGAAGATCATGAGTTTTTCAATACCTCACAGTACTATGGGGTAGGGTGCTCCAGTTGCCCCAATGTCACCATATATTGCTGAAGGTCCCTGTGGTATTGCAGTTGGGTCTAATGAACATGTCCCTGAAGTTTGGCTCATTTCCAACAAGATTTACCTTCATCACAAACACTATTTATGAAGGAACCCTTTTGCGAAATATTAAGTTTTTGCTGAAGGTCATCTACAAGTATGATCAGCTGATCCAAACCAGTTGGAACTGGTTCATTTTTCTGGTTCATTTCATTAGACCCAACTGCAATACCACAGGGACCTTCAGCAATATTTGGTGACATTGGGGTAACTGGAGCACCCTACTGTATGTGCTTTATGTTGTTGTATATGTGTCAGTTGCTAATTTAACTAATAACTGTAATAATCTTATTTTTCACTTATTTTTCTCTTTTCAGATAGATAAGTTCATACAATAAGAAAGTTTTAAAGAATGGCGACCAGAAGCTCAGACTCCCGGCTTGATGTTTTAATAGAAAGTCCAGGAGAAGAGCATCTGAAAATTACTGGTTCAAAGTTACCAACATACAATCAGGTGCTACTCTGCTACTTGGCTAAAGTTGATGAACTTAGAAGGCAAAAAAACTTCATTCCTTCCTCAATAAACTTTTTTCCATATTCATTGTATGAATAAAAGTATTTATTCACACAATGTTTTCATTTTTCACGAGTGTTCTTATAATATTACTCGTATCTACAGTGTTTAAGCTAAAAAAATCAATAAATTTGGGGATAAAATTGGACTTATAATAAATGGCCAATAGAGAAAAAACCTGACCTGATTGAGGAAAACCAACGTCATTTTCGAATTCAGCATGGTCGAATTATATAATATGAGTTGAAAAAACCCTCACAGCAGACAAAAAAATTTCATATGCATACCAGTGTAATCAATAATGGATCCTAATATTGATGAAGTTGGAGAGAAAAGTGAGGGTGTTAAAAGGGGTTACTTTTGTGGTCAATGCAAGAACAAATATTCAAAGAAGCGAAACTGGGAGGAACATTTTAATTCCAAAAAAAATATTTGTTACAATACAAGAGGTCCCAGAGTTTGGGCCCACAGCTTAGATATTGCAGTAAAGAAATACCAGGATGAAATGCAGCAAAGAGATACGGCAAAGCAGTCATTTAGTTTGTTCACAAAATGTGCTAGTGCTAGACCTCAGAAAAATGAACTAACTTCATCAACTGCTAATCTAGAAAATGAAACTTTTTCACTAGATGTTTCACAGACTGAAGAAAGTGCTTCTCCTCCACCTAAGAAACAAAAGGTAAGTGAGGAATCTGCGCATCAGACTAACAAAACTGCTTTAGAGGAATTTGAAAATTCCCAAATCCAGAAGACATTGAACATTGAATGCAATTTTGCGCCTAACAAAAGAAACTCACCAAGCTGTTGTGGTTAATAAAGAGAAGAGTCAAAATATGCCTTCAAGTTCAAGTGTTGCATCCAAATCTAATAAAGCAAAAAGCAACAAATTTGACATTTCCATAGCCCATTTAAGCAAGTGTAAATCAATACAAGAAATCCTGAACAATGATTTGATCAAATCTACATTCAAATTGGTGGAAAAGAAGGATCTAGGGCATGCTGATGATTCATTTTCAGTACCAAGTGATATAATGGAAAACATTGCAAATAGTGACACTAATATGCCTGATGTAGATATAGCTGTTGAGGATGAAGATGATGATAATCAAGAAGATATTGATGATGCTTCTGATGATAAAATGTTTACATTATATTGCATAGCTTGCACAGACCCCAAAGCATGTGCTTCAGACAAACATTCTAACATAAAAGGTTACTTCAATGTTAAAGATTTAACCTATGTATGCAAACAAGGAGAAAATCAAGAGAGATGGTTTAGAAATCTGAAAACCCACCTGAAGAGACATTTAATTAAACTTCAGCATCATCAAAGAGCTGCTGTTTATGAAGTGATGAAAACATCTTCTCGGAACACTACTAAACGCATAGAAGACTTATGTGGCAACATCTTATACTACATAATGAAAACAAACACTGCATGGGCTCTATATCCAGTACTTCTAGCTGTATTACATAGGTCAGGTTGTGAGGTTGGAAATTTGAATCATAGCACACACATGCGTGCGAGACAATTTGTGAGCTATTAGATAATCAACTTAAAGAACAAACTGTAAAGTGGTTCTTAGAACAAACTTCAGTAACAATAACAGCTGACATTGGAACAAATTTGGGATTAAGCATGCTAGTTGTATTAGTTATGAGTGAAGAAGATAAGACTAAAACTTGCTGGGATAAATTTAGTATGCAGCAAATCAGGAGTTTATTTGGCCAATGAAATTTTTGAGGTGTTGGTCTCCTAATCACTTGAAACTATCTGAAGAAGCAATTAAATCCAAGGTATCTGGAATGGTTGGAGATGGGGCTTTTTGTAAGGACAACGAGCCATTTAAAAACGAAATGAAAAAGTTGTTTGGAGAAAATTTCAAATTTCGATGGGACTTAATGCATCTTGTGAACAGAGCCCACGTTGATGCGTTGAAGAAAATTTGTAAACTAAGTGAGCTTTTAGACTTTATTCAGAATCACTCTTCAAATCTGAGATCAGGCCTTGACTATACCAATATGGTTCTTGACAATATCATTGGTTTTAAGAGACCAAAACTCAAATCTGATACTCGCATGGTTAATTACGAATTTGATCAATTTGACAGATTTGTGGAAAATTGTGTGTTTTTTAATCATCCACAAGAGAAAGAAATTAGTGCCAAGTTCTATGTATTGATTTCCTATGTAACAAAGATTATGTTGCAAGTAGCTCAAAAAACCACAGTTAGTGCAGAATTTGTAGAAAATATATTTTATAAAGAAGGAGGGAAAACTGTTATGTTAAGAGTGATGGAAACAATTTCCAAATTAGCTAATGGAGGAAATGCAAATGATGTAGTTTCTGAATTTAAGCACGATACCACAGGGCAGCAAAAGGAACTAACAGCTGAGGATTACATCCTAAATGAAGTTTACAAATACATCAAGAAACGTTCTGATTACTACCAGGTTGCTGAAGTTGCTAGACCATCCAGAACCAGATCTGAAAGTAGTTTTACAAAAGACTCAGTGATAAATTGGCTGACAGAATATATAGAACAGCTGTGGAAAGGAATCACAGAGAGATTAAAGCATTTTGATAAAGATGGATCAACTGCCTGGAGTGAAGCACCAGCTGAAGGGACATTCTCCATTCTTGGTTACATTGTTGAACACAAAGGATCCATTAAGCCATCTCATTTGACTAAGCTGTGCAGAATTGTGAAGGAGGGTCCAGCTCCAGGCACTAGATCTGCTGTAATGATCACACAGAAAGCCATTGATCAGTGGCCAAGCATACATGGCGGTAAATTCACAACAAATGCCTACATGCAAGGTCTAACATCGTCCACTGTTGCTGCTGCAATGAATAAATAAACTTAAGGTGAGTTATAAACTGTACATTATTGTATTATTATGTTTAGCTAAAACAATTTGTAATTGGTATGTCGTCAATTCAAGAGTTTACTATCATTAACCTATCTAGTGGTGTAAGGGGAAAAAAAGTAAATTCAGAGCTGTGCTCCAGTAAATTTTTTCAAATCTGGAGTCATGACCGAGCTCTCCTTCGAGTACCTCAACGATGGCTCTCCTACATTCTACCATGCCACCACCTGCACTCCATCCTGTATAGACCTGTCCCTCGTTTCAACTGATGCCCTCCTAGACTTCACGTGGCAAGTCCTCCGAGAGGACCATGGGAGTGACCATCTCCCCATTCAACTCACGCTCAATCGACCCGACCAGACTGTTCGGGTACCGGTAAGGTGGGTTACTACCAACGCGAATTGGGCCCGCTTCTGCGACAACACGTATACCACCCTTACAACTGCCCACTTCCCATCCATCGACGAGTGCATCGCATACTTCGAGTCCGTCGTTCTAGCGGCCGCAAGCACTAGCGTACCACGATCCTCCGCCTATCCCTGCGCCCGACGGGTGCCTTGGTGGACCCCGGAGTGCGCGGAGGCCGTGCGCGCCAAGAAAAAGCCAACTCGGCGCTTCTACCGGACGCGACTCCCCATCCGTCGCACGGAGATGCAGCGGGCCAGGGCCATCGCCCGCCGCACAATGAAGACAGCGCGCCGAGCCTCTTGGCATGCCTTTGTGTCCGGCATCACCGCCAACACACCTTCGGCTACCATCTGGAAGAAGGTACGGGGTGTCGAGAGGCAACATGTACCCTCCCGACCCCCGGTCCTCCGGACTAACGACGGACTCCTATGTGAGCCCAAGTCGGTGGCAAACCACCTTGTTTCTACCTTCGCCGCCGTTTCTTCCTCTGCAGCCGATTCCGTACCCGCCCATGACGATAGCCCCTCTCCACCGTCCATAGACAGCACCTACAACCGATTGTTTACCATGCGTGAACTACAGGCGGCACTGGCCTCTCGACGATCCCCTTGTCCCGGTCCGGACTGTATTCCGTACGGCATGATCCAGCACGTCCACACTACCTTACAAATTTTCCTGCTAGACCTATACAATCGCATATGGATAGAGGGCGTCATCCCTATCCCCAAACCCGGCAAAGATTCCCTGGACCCCACAAACTACAGACCAATCGCCCTGACGTGTTGTGCCTGCAAGATCCTCGAAAAAATGGTCGCTACGCGATTATCGTTCGTCCTTGAACATAGCAATTCCTTCCCGTCTACCCAGTCCGGCTTCAGACAATTCCGCTCCACCACTGATCCCCTCCTGCTTCTCAGCCGAGACATACAAGATGCCTTCGACAATGGACAGTTCGTACTGTCAATTTTTTTTTACATCCAGAAGGCCTATGACACCACCCGTCGAGCAATGATCCTCGGTCAGCTCCGACATCTGGGCCTCGGCGGAGCCATGCCGACCTTCATCAGGGGCTTCCTTTCTTCCCGGACCTTTAAAGTCCGGGTGGGCTCAGTCCTCTCTGACACCTTCGTGCAGGAGGACGGGGTCCCACAGTGAAGCATCCTCAGTGTTCTCTGCTTCTCCGTCGTGATGAACACGGTCTCACAATGCCTTCCACCCACCATCCGCTCTTCCATTTACACGGATGACCTTGCGATGTACTTCGCAGGGCGAGAACCGTCTGTCGTTCAACGACAAATGCAGCTCGACATATACCGGGTGGAAAGGTGGGCGACGTCGGTGGGTTTCCGCCTCTCCATCCCTAAGTCCAAGTGTATGGTCTTCAGTAGAAGAAGACCCACAACCCTTCCTCTACCCTCTGTCACATTATACGGCAGTCTTCTTGAGGTGGTACCCTCCACGCGTTTTCTGGGCATGACCCTAGACCGACGGCTCAATTGGGTTCCCCATCTCAAGCACCTAAAGCAATCCCTTCGACGCCCCCTCGCTCTCCTGGATCACCTCTCTCACACCACATGGGGGTGCAGATCGACGCTCTCTCCGCCTTTACACTTCCATAGTACAGTCGAAGCTGGACTATGGTAGTGCAGTTTACGGTTCAGCTTCCAACGCCCGCCTCCGTATCCTGGACCCGGTACTTAATAGAGGCCTCCGCCTCGCCACCGGTGCTTTCCGCTCCTCCCCAGCCTCTATGTGGAATGCGATCATCTCCCTCTCGCCCTCCGACGGGGTCTACTCCTCATGAGGACATACCTCCGTGTACAGAGGCTACCTTCGCTTCTGGGCACGGCGGTTTCAGAACTACCACCTCAGGGACGGAGCTGGCACTTCACTGAAGCGGTCCGCTCTTTCCTTGATCTTTTCAACATGCCTGCCCCCTCAGTTATCCCCATTTCATTCAGCATCTACACCCCCTGGATCCTCACCCCTATCAAGTTTTGCAAGGATCTGTGTGCCCTACCAAAGAATACCACGAGCGCCATGATATACAGGTCACTCTTCCGCGAACACACAACCCAACACCCGGACGCAGTCGTCATTTACACAGATGGTTCCCGCTCGGAAGCTGGTGTGGCCGCCTCAGCGGTGATTCTGTCCCAGCCGCTTTCCCGGGGTGTCGGCCTGCCCGGCGAGGCCTCCGTTTTTTCGGCGGAACTTTTCGATATTACGGAGGCCCTCGATATTGTGCGCACCCACTCTGCCAGCTCTCTCGTCATTTATTCGGATTCCCAAAGTGCACTTCTCTCCCTAGAAAGATTCAACTCTCCTCACCCGCTCGTCTGTACCATCCAGCAAACCTTCCACTTTTTAACGACCTTCCAACACAAGACAGTCACCTTCTGCTGGGTCCCGGCTCATGTCGGCATCCAGGATAACGAGGCGGCGGACCGCACAGCAAAGACGGCCTGCTCACTGCCGGCCTCCTCCCGACCCCTCCCCTTCTCCGACTTCTTCCCGACTTTCCGCTCCATATGGCAGCGGGAATGGGACCAGGCCACACAAAATAAACTCCACATGATCAAGCCACAAATAAGATACTGGGCCTCCTCATTCCACAGGTCCCGCCATAAAGTAATCCTAGTCCGTCTCCGCCTAGGCCACACCCGCATCACCCACGTACACCTTATGGCGAAATCGCCAGCCCCGCTTTGCCCTACCTGCCATACCCCTATCACTGTCATACACCTCCTGGTGGAATGCCCAAAGTTGTCCGCTCTTCGTCGCAGGTGTTTCCCTCTCTCAGCCGAAAATCCCATACCCGACCGTCTACGATCCATACTCGCCGAAGGCCCCCACTTTTCAACGGAAGCGATTCTCTTCTTTACTCACTCCCATCTGCTCCATCGCATCTAAAACCGTACCCCTCCTACCCACTATCCAGCAACTGACCCTTACTCCCCTAGTCTACCACCCCCACCACAGTAACCACCTACTCACTGCCTCGCCGAGATATGTACCGCTTTCTTTAGGTACGAATCGGCGGTAAATTAGAGAGAGAAAAAAAAAATTCCTGAGGGGTGTGTACCAGATAATTTCGAGTTAGCGAATGTAACGCCTATCTTTAGGAAAGGCCATGAAGGTGCAGCGGGAAATTATAAGCCAATCAGTTTAACGTCTGTTGTAGGTAAGCTACGGGAATGAATCAATAATTAGGGATCGTATAGTCGAACACTTGGAATTGCGTAACTTGATTAGAAATACACACCACGGTTTTAGGCGAAACAAATCTTGCTTAACTAATCTTTCAGAATTTTTTTAAAGCGTGGTTGAAGTTTACGATAGTCATCTGGCGGTAGATTTAGTGTATTTAGATTTTCAAAAAGCGTTTGACACCGTACTGCACAAAAGACTCGTTGAAAAAAATAAGGCTCATGGAATCAGGGGTGTAGTAATAAATTGGATAGAAGTGGTTGCGAGGTAGGAAACAGAGGGTGGTCGTCTTGGGCTAATGTAGCGAGCCGCGTTCCTCAGGGTTTTGTATTGGGCCCCTTGCTTTTTCTTATATATATTAACGATTTAGATGTCGGCCTAGTCACTACAGTTTCAAAGTTTGCGGATGACACGAAGTTGGGTGGTAGGGCAATTAATGAAGATGGAGGTAAAATCCAGGAAGATCTGAACAAAATCGTTGATTGGTCAGTCACATGACAAATGAGATTTAACGTCGATAAGTGCAAAATTTTACATATAGGTTCGCGTAACGGTAATTTTGGTTATAGTATGTCAGGGAAGGAGTTGGCAAGCGTAGAACAGCAAAACGATTTAGGAGTTATCGTCACTGGTGATTTAAAAGTAGCGAAAGAAAGTACAGCAGCGGTCAATAAGGTGAACGAGGTGCTAGGTTTTATAGCTAGGAATTTTGGGTACAAATCGCCCAATATTATTGTTTCTCTTTATAAATCATTAGTTAGACCCCATTTGGAGTACGCTATCCAATTTTGGAATGGACATATGCCAAAGATATAGACAAAATCGAGAGTTCAAAGACGAGCAACTAAGATGATTCCGTCGCTTAGGTCAAAGTCGTACGAGGATAGGCTTAAGGAGTTAAAATTGACTACACTCGAGACTAAGAGGCGATCTCATCCAGGTTTTTAAAATTATGGATGGGTTCGATAACGTAAATAGAGATAGACAAGTAGGAGGAGGTTCGAGACAGCAGTTGCCAAAAACTTTTTTACGCATACAATAGTAAATAGCTGGAATAGTTTGCTGGTAGAAGTAATTAGTAGCACGTCTATAAACATGTTTAAAAATCGATTAGACGCATATGTTGATAGATTGGGTATAGTTTAAGGTAGTAAAATTAAGGCTTTTGTGGTTCGGAACCCACGTAAAATTGTAGGTCCCCTCCACCACCACGGAGGACATCGCAATACACAATTACAACCACAGTTAAGTAGACCAGCAATGAGTGGATCCTAGGGTCTTTGTTGGTCTGAAACATTATAACAAATTAAGTGTAAAGCCAGAAATCACGTTGTAGCGGGAGCCGTCTCTTTTAATTACTCAATCGTCGAGTCTCCCGCTCGACAAAGGAATCCTGCGGAATTTAGTTCACTGGAGGGATCGACAATGACTTGGCAAATACAATTCTATGATTTATTACAAATGGTAAAAAAAATATAATGCAAAAATATACGTTTCTAACGTTTTCAACGTGGCCACGAATAATAATAATAATAAAAAATATATATAATAAGCTTATCCGTAAAGGGAATGGAATTTGACCTAATTCGCGTGAGGAACGACTGAACAAGATTTTAAGACTGGAGGTGTTTTACAGTGAAATTTGACACTCCGATGGCCTTCAACTTTTCCTTCCTTGTATAGATCTCCCAAATTCCTCCCGATGTTTTAACAAAACGGTCTTATTCTTCTCTTGTATCAGTCAATCTTCAAATGGTCAAAACAGAGATGCTGTGACGAGGAATACGTTCACACCGGGCAAGGTTGGACGGGGATAAATTGAACAGCCAACCCGACCTTCGGTGTACTTTCATGGATGACATTTTGATTATCCTTCATTTAGCATTTTAATAAAAATGTGTAGTTAATACAAATTTAGTAAAACTTAATTTCATATGAAAAGGGAGGCTATTATAAAATTCGTTGAAGATGTAACTGGTGCAGAGGAATAAAAGCAGCACAAATTTCTGAATATCCTCAATGTCGAAAAGTTCGACTTCATGCACGTCACATCATTTCCTGTTAAGTTAGTTCAAATTAGATCAGATCGGTGTTGGTTCAAGTACCATATTGTCTTTTTAACCGAGTCTGAAATGGTCTTATGGGTTAGTAACACTGTTAAAATTAAACTTTTATCTTTTGAAATCGTGAATCGAACGTCCACATTATGAAATTCGACGTTATTCATGTAATCTATAAGGGTGGATGATAAAACAAAGCATTCTTATTTCAGGTTTTTATTGTGAAATTGCGAATTACTGTCTCGCTTATAATTATTAATGCACGGTAGATATACTTTGATAAGTGGTTTACCCATAAATAAATTAGAAATTATACGTTTTATACTTTAAAACAAGTTTTTTAATTAATATATATTCTTTGCAGATCTCTTACAAAACTAAATGTTTCTGGTTTAGATCATTTGCCAAACCTGAAGTTAATTTGTCTACTTTTAGAAGATGCTATTCCCAACTTGGAAATAGAAGGCGTTTCTTACTGACATAATGGCAATCAGTTAGCTTTTGTTCGTTGGAACATGAACAGTGAAGATGTGATTTCAAAGTAATTTTAGTACGATGTGTATTGCTTTGGTAGTGAAACGGAACTCTCCTTTGTGTGGGTAACATTGTACGGGAAGTGAAGGTTTTATTTTGCTTCTCACATGAAAAGAAATGTTCAAATTATGATGGCTTATCATTGGGTCATTTTAAAGATTTAAGGACGCCAATAAGTTAAGTAACAATTTTTACCGACTCCCACTATTCCTCGAGTTCATCTTGAATGTTCCTGCTTCCCGAATACAGAATAACTAACCAGGTAGTTCAGATTACAGATTAGCAAACTTTTGATAACCAAAACTTTTCTAGTTTGTTGAATTGTTAAATATTTCAAGAGTATTAAATAACTTTTAATAATTAAGTGTTTTAATTTGCCTAAGATCCGCCTGCAAACTAACCATTATAATATACAGTGAAGGTGAGTTTTAATACAATCAAAAGAATCATCATTAATTTTAACAATCAATAACAGCAAACGCAGAATGACAAAAGGTCGTTTTCATAAAACTATAATACTGCAGAAAAATAATAAAAAATGAGATGTCCTTCGCTACATGTTCTGCTCAAAATGTAACAATGAAGAAATCAGTTCACCCAGAACGATCGACCAATTCTTTCAATTTTCCAGATTTCAACATATCTCTCGTTTCAGTTCCTCCTCCGATGCATTTTCCACCAACAAACACTCTCGGCACCTGAGTAATAAAATTAAAAACAATTATATTTTACTAATTCCCTTAATGTAACAAGTAATCATAGTAACTTCGTTTACAAGGTGTGATAGTTTGGGAATGTTCGAGGAGTAAAGTCCAGAGTTCGGGAGAGGGCAAGGGAGGGTTGCGCTTCCGATACGTTATGGGCTATGGGAATGTGTGAAAGTGTAAAGAAGTCAGTTCAAGGCTGATGTGGGTTAGAATGAAAGTGGGCCAAGAGATGGGTGATTGTGAGTGCGTATGGACCGGGGAGTAAGAAGAGCGAAGAGATACGGAATGCGTTCTGGGACGAACTGGGCGAGTGTTCAGGTAGTTTTGATGCGAAGGACCGAGTTGTGCTAGGGGACTTAAATGCGAGAATGGGGGATATGCCAATTGAAAGTATAGTTGGGGTGCCTGGTTTGAATGATAGGGTGGAAAGGTTGGTTGAGTTGTGTGCTGTAAGAGAATTGATGATTGGCCCCGGCAGATTGAGAATACATGGTTTCGTGAAAGAGATGTAGAAGTGGGTGTCCGAGGTGATAGGGCCCCCCCCTCCTTCCTTCATAAAAAAACAACCTAATAGATTGTGTGTTAATGAGATCTGCTAGGGGTGGGAGTTGTTAGATGCGAGTGCGTTGAGAGGAGTGGCAGGTGGAATGTCTGACCACTTCTTGGTGGAGGCGAAAGTGAAGGTTTGGGGTGGGCGGGGAGTAAGATGGGGTAGGATGCCTGTGAAAGTGAGTGAACTGAGGAAAAGGGATTGTGAACGGATATATCAGGAGACTGAAACAATGGTTGTGAAAGAGGAATGGTAGATATTTAGTGAAGCGGTGCTAAATAAAGTGTGTCGGGTACGGAAGATTGGGGTTGGACATAAACGACGGGGTAGTAAATGGTGGAATGTGGAGGCTGAAATGTTGAAGCAAAAGACGGAAGTATATGCTCGGTACTTGCCGAGCAAGTGTGGGTGACTGGGAAGAGTACAAGAAGAAGAGGCAAAAAGTAATGAGAAAAGTAGGTGAGCTGAAAGAGAGCAAATGAGAGATGGGGTACGAGTGTGTCAGAAAATTTCAGGGAGAACAAGATGTTTTGGAGAGAAGTAAATAGTGGAAGTAAAATGAGAGGGCAGATGAGCATGACTGAAAAGAGTCGATGGGGAAGTGATGACACATCGAGATGATGTGAAGACAAGGTGGGGTGAGTATTTTGAGAGACTATTGAACGTGTTGGAAGATAGGGAAGCAAATGTGGTATGTTTGGCCAGAGAGGGGGGTTCGGAGTAGTTGTTGTGGCGAATAGGTTGGTCCGTAGGGAGGTGGAAGCCAGAGGCATGAAAGGTAGAAAAGCGGTAGGAGTGGATGGGATCGATGTGGAGCTCTTGAAAAAAGACCGAGTGTAGTGTTGATTGGTGCGTCTGTTTAACGTGTGTGTGTGTGTGTGTGTATGGACAGAGGCGGGGTGCATGTATCGTCGTCCTGTCCTGTATAAAGAGGGGGGGGGGGGCAAAAATAGAGGAATTAGTCTGTTGAGTGTGCCAGGTAAGGTATATGGGAGAGTAGTGGAAAGGAAAAAGGGTGGATGTACTGGAAATGAGATGCTTGAGGACGATCTGTTGGGTGAGGCAGATGGATCATGTAAGAACACTGATATCTGTGAGAAGTATGGGAGTCAAAGGAGTTTCGTGGAGAGAACAGGTGAGGGGGGTGTTAAAATGGTTTGGATATGCTGAGAGTATGCTAAGGAGGATTTACGTGTCGGAAGCGGAAGGAAAAGGGGTAGACCGAGGAGATGGGAGGATGGAGTGAGGGAGGTTTTGGGTCAGCGGGCCCTGGACGTCTGGGAGGGTGAAAGATGCGCGCTTGATAGAAAAAAAGTGAAGCGATGTGGTATATCGGGGGCGAAGGGCTGGAAATGTGCCGGCTCAGGGTGTATGAAGTGGTCTGGGTAAACCGTGTAGTAGTAGTAGTAGTAGTCTGCGGGGCTGCCCTGAGGTACAATACTGACATGTCAGCTGATGAAGTGAATGTGAGCGATTGAGGATTGCTCTTGACGCAACCTCACTGCGGGGGGAGAGTGCATTTGGGTATATTTATTTATTTTAATTTATTTTGCCATGGGTAACCCATTGGGTTATTACGAAGAAAAGTGGTTAAGAGAACGCTACGTAGAATTCAAACCTAAAATATACGAATGATCCATTTACTATCTTCCAAGTCCCCAAAGCATACATACTTCTCAATTTCTTACTTATACTAATATATGTTACTGCACCAACATAAAATTTATTTTGTAGACCGAAAAATAATGTTTCTCCAATTCCTAGATCTACTGATAATATTTAACTTAATATACAGAAGGTTCGAAAAAGACGTATACGGGTTTAAGTTTGTTTCCTCGGCTTCGTACCAAAATTACTTAAAATTAATAGCATTTGTACTATCCTAAATAGAATGTATACAGGGTGGGCCACAAGTCCCAATCGGTTATAATTAAAGCGAAAATCCTTCTAGTGGATTTTATATAAAGAAAGAATATTTGTCGAGATGGTTATATTTTACACTATGAATAATCAATACATATTTCTAAACTTATTGTAAACATTTTACTTCATCGGCCACCCAGTAAAATCTCAACATTTAAACCGTTGAACATTGAGTTTAACTTCTTACTAAAGTATTTGGATCAATAAAAGAAAGCCACCCCAGCCGCCTTTAGTTAGCTTTATAAGGCTAACTAACGAAAATATCCTGACCTGACCTGACCTAACCAAACCAATCGTTAGGTCAACTGTACGCCCTTGACGATTGGTTAGGTTGTTATATCAGGTTATCCCATAAATAATGTTTTTAACGACAGATTAAGTTTAAACTAGTCCGTATCAGAAGAGCATATCAGGCATATAATGCTTTACGAGTTCAAAAAAGGGAATAGTGCTACTGAAGCAACGCCAAACATTCAGGACGTTTATGACAACGATATTCTGCATGTGAGGAAATGTCAAAGATGGTTTCAAAAGTTTAGGAATGGTGACTGCTGTTTGACAGATGCAGCATACACTGGACGCCCTGCTGAGTTTGATGATGACCTGCTGTTAGCCGCACTTGAAGACGACTTCAACAACTGTCGAAGAATTGACCCAGAAACTCAATTCATCCCCGTCCACCATCCATCGACATTTGCAACAACTCGGAAAGTGCCTAAGTTAGGAAAATGGGTGCCACATGAATTGTAGGTCGACAATCTGAGGGTGCGGGTAAATATTAGCACAGCTCTTCATTCCCGTGAACTCCAAGATCCATTTTTACACCGTTTAGTGACTGGTGATGAAAAGTGGATACTGTACCAGAATGTTAAGCGCCGTCGACAGTGGGTTTGTGCCGGAGAACCAGCGACACCACAGCCAAAACCAAATCTTCACCCTCGGAAGGTGTTGCTTAGTGTTTGGTGGGATAAAGATGGTGTAATGCACTTTGAAACCTTACCACACAACCAAACAATCACCGCTCAAGTCTACTGTCAACAACTGGATCGATTGAACACTGCACTAAAAGAGGAGACCTCCTTTGGTTAATCGGAAAGGAATCGTGTTCCACCACGACAACGCACGTCCTCATACCGCTCGGATCACTTCTGCAAAAATTGACGAGTTTGGGTGGGAAAACTTCCACATCATCCATATTCTCCAGACCTTGCGCCTTCGGATTATCATCTCTTCAGGAGTCTGCAAAACTATATTGAGAAACAGTATACTACTTTAGATGACCTGCACACCAGTCTTTGTACGTTTTTTGTCTCAAAACCGCCTGAATTTTATAAACATGGCATTGAAAAGCTTGTAGGACGTTGGCAGTGTCATTGATTCCGATGGAAAATATATACTAGATTAAAAAGTGTCAGTCGAGTTTTTTTTGTCCTTCAAATTCCCATCTAAAAAACGACATTACTTATGGGATGACCTGATATTTTCGTTAGTTAGCCTTATAAAGCTAGCTAAAGCTGGGGGTGGCTTTCTTTCACTGATCCAAATATTTTCGTAATAACCTTCACCGTAAGCATTTGGTAGAATCCCGTATTAGAAACTTTTCCATTATTGTTTAAGCACCATAATTCAACTTGCCAACTGTTCCTAGATATGTTAAGGCATGCTTATACAGTATATTTATCTCATTACGTTTCAAACAAAATGGAAAGCGTTAGTCCTTGATGCGTAATCTTTATCCTCAAATAACTTAAATTTATTTTTGTAAATGACGGGACAATTGGATCATTTTTCAAACGCAAACAATCCTAACTCGTGAGCTGTGCTCCTGCTTCGTTTATTTTTATGCATGTCCTCACTGCAATGCGGATGAGGCCCTATTTAAAGTCAGCACGCACGAACATTTAGGTTCGAGTTATCATACTTTGCGCCCTCTCTCTAGGGCCCCGTCCCCTTCACAGTCAAGTATCGGAGCTCATATGGTAAATAACCACCACCGTCTCCGCCTTTCAAACCGTTACAGTACAAATGACCTAAATATACTAGTCTCTCTCTATGTTTGTAAATTAAAACAATCTTTAAATGGCTACCAAACATCAGTCGAACTATCAGTAAGTTGAATTTTTATACATTTCTTTTATTTTAATTATGGTAACTTTTTTGCTTAATATTGTAAATTGTTATCTACATTTTATCTTTTCCTGTTCTTGATTATTAATTTTAATTTTTAAACAATTTTACTACGAGTTAAATTTTTAACACTATCTATCTACGAGTATATCAAAATCTCTAGCTATCACCCAACAACATGACTAGAAAACAGAACATGTAGTGTTCTCAAAATAAAGCCATGAAAAGGAATATCCTCAACACTAAGAAAAATAGCTTTGTCGTCAAAGTGCTAAAACCATTCAACAATTTATAAAAATTCTAAACATAATTGGCGTCGATGTGGAAATCGTCAAGACACATCTGGCTCCTGACAATCCCGAGTACTGTGTGAGGGCGCATTGTCGTGATGCAACAACCACGAACCCGACGCACATTTTGCACTCTCCATAAGAGAATTCTTAACTAAGTGCAACATTCCACTGGTTCCCCAACCATCATATTCGACAGATTTGGCACCCTCTAACTCTGACTTTTTCGTTCCATAAGCTGAAAAACACTCGAGGAAAAAGATTTCAGGAAGTAGCAGAGATCGAACAAAATGCAACACGAGAATTGAACATTCCGAAAGAAGTGTACAACAGGTGCTTCAGTAAATGGCTGGACCGCTGGAATCACTGTTTACAACGATGTTCAAGGAATGTAACCTATGGGAATAAGAGGTTCCGTTCTCAGATTGATTTTTTTTTTTTTTTTTTTTTTGTCAAAATCAGGATTTTTGCATTACAAATACACTCGTTTTAACAGCTCAATCACAGGAAAAACAATAAGAAACTGTTCAATTCAAACCTTTTATTTAAACAAGAAAATTTATAATACGAACGAGAAAATGAAAATGGAAATTTTTAAGCAAAACATTTGTCTACTATTCAATTCGAACCTTTTATTAATAAAACATGAAAATTTATAATACTAACAAAAACCACTTTCGCTTCTTTTTTTCATTAGGATTAGTACTGCTTCCACTCGCTCTCCTATTTAATGGTCAAAATTAGGATTTGTAATAAAGTACAGTATAAACGAGAGCGCAACAGCAAACACAACCACATTTGACAGCGAGACACTCCAATACAGGGCTGCCACTGAAGTTTTCCAAATAGTACCAAATGAAGATGGTAAAACGTACCAAAAATCCCAAAATAGTACCAAATATTTAAAATGCATAGAAACAACCTACCTTTATTAGAATTCAGCCATTTCCATGTCTTCTAATCGCTCATTCATACACCATGCTTTGTTTGTTACTTTTCAACCAGGCTTTGAGGGGGTTGCCATGTTTTACATTCAGTACCTTCTAACAAATTTTTGCTATGCAGTAACCCATTGAGTGTCTCTGTTTTAAGTCGAGACGTATTTTTTGTTTTAATATTGGTCACTCTCGAAAATATTCTTTCAGCAGCAGCAGATGAATGGGGTAAAGATATGAGGTTTAGCATCAATTTTGATAAAATTGGAAAACGTGGTTCATCACATTTTTCCATAGAAACTGCATACCAATATTTCTCAGGTTCTTTTACCTTATCACATGAAGGTGGCATATCATAAACAATTAATTCCCGCCATTCTTTGTTTAGTTCTTCATACTCTTCTTCACAAATGATATTGGGGAACTTTACTGCTAAGGGAATTATAGAGCTAGGCTTTCCTTCACTCACATTTGAAGGATCTAGCGCTTCAAGTAATTCTAAATTAGTAAACATATTAGATAATATGAAACGCCTGTACATTTCCATTGATAAGGTTACATAAAAGTTTAAAGTTGAAATTCATCAAGATAACGAACTGTCGCCAAATGAGTGATGAGTATTTTTAAAATCGTATGAAATCGTTTTGCATGAGATTTTCAAATGGCGCTAGATTAAAATAGTGTCTAAAAAGCGCTAAAAAAGAAAGTTAGGAGAAATATGAAGGTAGCTAAGTGCCTTGCATTCGTCTCTGTATAAAATCAAAGTGAATAGTATTTCATTTAATAAAATGCTCAAATAGTACCAAATTTTATGAAAGTCGTACCAAAAGTACCAGAGGGTGTCGAAAGCACCAAATTTGGTACATTAGTACCAACTTCGGCAACCCTGCTCCAATATGGCACCTCAGTACTTCTGTGCAGAGGGGAAGGGTGATGCTGCCAGGCGTAAGATGACGAAATAGCAAACCAAGACGACGATGTTGTAAAGCTTAGTCGCAAGCACAGCAACGACGATGTTTAAGGTATATATATATATATATATATATATATATAACCCGACGCACTACTAATGGAAGCAGTACTAATCCTAATGAAAAATAGAAGCGAAAGTGATTTTTTGTTCGTGTCACAACTATGCGACCTACCATTTCTATGGTTGAGCCGTATCCATGTTTGTGCCATTAGAAGTTCGCTGTGAGAAGCGAATGTCCCTTAATTTCATTCCCTCAAAGTACAAACAAGACAATCGCCGGTTTGGAACGTTTAACATTTCCATCAGAATATTACCCATATCTCCATTTTCCATTTGTTATAGGATTTATTATAATTATTAATTAATTATTGTTGTCTTGCATCTACCCTCATCCCTAAATTTTATTAGATTATGCATGCACAGTGAATGTGGCATGATCTGAACCCTTGTTTGTACTTCTTTATTCATTTACTTAATTCTTCCTCAAGTGTACCCAATTCCTTAATATTTATTGTATACTCGTATAAGTATATATATTTAATTAATAGTTTCTCACTCACTCTTGTACCACGGTTGTAAACCCTTCATTACTCTCTCTCTCTCTAATTTCTCCCAATAATGACTTATACTGTACGTACGAATTGAATAACTATGGCGTATTAATTATGAATTAACGTATTGCATAATTAATAACTAAGATGTCATAAAGTAACTTAATTCCCTTCACGTTTTCCATACCTTGAATACTGAATCTCGTGTTTAGTACGTGGATATCTTTCGTATTCAATGTATGGTAAATTCTTTAACATAATAATGAAAACTTTACACTCTATACGTCATTATTTATATGTCGTTCATTCGTACATACATGTCCTTTCTTGACTGCTATCCTTTATTAATGTTATTACTTATTCATTCATCTACCTATTGACTACTTATGCCTTATCAACCTATCAGTCCATGTTTACTCGTGTCCGACTATATTATGCACATAACCTATTGTGTTACGTACCGATATGTGTACAATACTTTATGCATTCGTACATGTTCCTTGATGATCATGATTACGTACATGTAAATACGTCCACATGTATTTTTCTTACTTTTTCTTATAATTATTTCACCTCTCGCTAGATATTCGTTAATGCTGATACTAATGTTCGAATTCCGATGACGTCGCCAAAAGCGAGCCTCTGAATCCAAACTCCTCTCTTGCTTGCTTCTAATTTATAAAATATTGTGTATATACGTCGTGGCCAATGTCGTAACACCGCTTCCCGGAGATCAGCGAAGTTAAGCAACATTGGGTCCGGGTAGTAGTTGGATGGGAGACTGTCCTCTGCGCCCAGATTATGTAGCGACCCGTGGTTCGGATCCCACGTAAAGCTGTAGGTCCCCTCCGTCATATGACCTTAGATGTTGCGAAGGAGGTTAAACAACCCCAATTAAAAAAAAAAAAATTATATATATATATATATATATATATATATATATACACACACACACACACACACACACTGTATGTGCCCATGTACTTCGTTATACTCCTAACATCCTAATTGTCTATAAATATGAAACACTGTAAAACTATAGTTAAATGTTTAATTGTAATTAACTAATAATTAAATATGATGTACTGGTAATTAATGTACTTTAATGAAGCTGTAATTAACGATAATATGCAAATGTGAATTAATTGGTAATTATAATCCTTGTTGTAATACACCAAAATCACAATGTACTCAGTGATGTACTTGGGATTGTACTCAATGTACTACTCCAGGGCCGTTTCCTGGCATAAGGAGACTAAGTAGCTGCTTAGGGCCCCGCTGCTACTAGGGGGCCCCTAGACAGGCTCCCAGGTCATAGCTCAGTGGGCAAGAATAGGAACATAGCTGATTATTATTATTATTGTCGTATTAATTAAAGTTTTTGTCCGAGACAAATGTGATAAAACGGAGACAAACGAAACGTTTTGGTCATTGTGTGTAAATAACTATTGAGAGATCTTATTTCTATATTATTTAACTTTATTCTTACTATATGCTTATACTTTCCTAAATGCTTAATTTTTCTAGTATTATAAAACATTATTATTATCATCATCATCATCATTATTATTATTATTATTATTATTTAGCAGATTAGTTGTGGTTAACTAGATGTGACTTTGTGCATCTTGGAAAATGAAACATCATTATCCATCAGGAGCTGGAAAATGGAAAAAGAAGAAAATAGAGGAGAAGCTTTCCAGTAGCACAGGTGAGATGTGCCACTTGTATATTCTTATGATTACAGTTCAGGAAACTAGGTTAGGTAGACCATCAAGCTAGGCAAGTGCTCAGGAATCGTGTAGAGTAAGCTACTCTGTAATACTTATAATATTTTGAAATGTGAAATTTAATGGATCACATCACCTCAAATTCTGTTCACACAGATCAATTATCAAATAAGATAAGAGAGTATTTTAGCAAAATCTAACAGAATATGTAATGTTATGTTATGTTATGTTCTTCTCAGGAGCACTACTGAAATATTTGGAAAACCCATCCTCAGCAAAGCCTGATGAGCATCATGAGCCAACAGCAGGACAGCAACGTACAAAAATTGTACAAACTTTTTGCAGCAGCTACAGAGAGATGGACAATCCCAAAGAAGCACATGAACATAATACTCAAGTCTTGGAGTGAAACCAGGTGGGAGAGCCGGCTTAAGAGCATTGAGGCTGTGCAATACCAGAGCCACATCATCAGAGGCGCCCTGTTGGAAGTCAAACAATGCCACAGATGCCATAGCCAGGACAGAAGCACAAGCACTTGCAGAGGAGGTAGGGTCTTATCACTTTCAGATTTGCACAGTAGTATGCTATGACATTCTTCATGCAGTTAACCATGTGAGCAAACTTCTGCAGTCTCCTACAATGCAGTTTGATGTGGCAGTCAACCTCCTCACAAAAACAAGACTCACTCACCAGCTACAGAAACACAGGTTTTGTTGCAGCATAAGTCGTAGCTAGGGACATATGTGAGGAAATGAATGTGGAGGCTGTGCTGAAGAAGAGGCTCAGATCCACAAAAAAGCACTTTGCTTACGAAGCTTCTGATGAACCATTTACAGAAGCCTTAAAGAGGCTGGAAGTCAAATTTTTCAATATGGTGGTGGATTGTGCCATCGGGTCAATAAATGAGAGATTCAAAACATTAGATGATGTGAGGGGCATATTTGGGGTTCTCCTAAACTTCACCACAATGAACAAGGAAGACTTGTCCTACAAGCATGAAAAGCTCTCTTAGATACTGAGCTCTGGAGCTGACTCTGACATTGATGGAAGAGAACTGGCCCTCGAAATTAAGAACTCGCTGATTTTACCTTCACACAACATGACTGCATTGGAGGTTCTCTCCTTCATTCATCAGAAGCAACTGGAGGAACTATACCCCAATCTCTGGGTTGCACTAAGAATTGCCTGCACTCTACCTGTGACAGTAGCGTCAGCCGAGAAGAGCTTCTCTAACATAAAGCTAATCAAGAACTACCTCAGATCATCAATGGGGCAGGATCACCTCAGTGGCCTTGGCATCATAAGCATCAACCAGGACATTAGCAGGGAGATTTCATATGATGATGTTATTGATGATTTCACCCAGAAAAAATCTAGGAGGCAAAAATTTTGAAGATACAAACTGTTCTGTATAACTGTTAGCTATTACACGATTGTATCATAGAGTTAGTAACTGTTTGGTGGTTGATAATTGCATTATTTTTTTATACATAGTTCTGTCATTTATTCTAAATAATGTATAAGCTAATTTTCAGGAATTTCATGAAGAGTATTTTTTCTGTTTGTCTTATGAAAGTACATATGTTGTTGTTTTGGACAAATATTTCATTAAAATTGTTTCATAATTGTTTTTTATTAGCACAGCCATTTTTGTGTGTGACTGCTGAGGTGCTGTAGTAAGGCGTGAGTTGGTGGATGGAGGGGTGGGGCCTCAAATGGGTATACTGCTTAGGGCCCCCTAATGGCTAGAAACAGCCCCGTACTACTATAACATTATGTCGCCATTTAGGAATGTATACTCGGCGATATTGTTTATTTTTTTATTTTATTATCTTTCAAAATTCTTATACGAGTTTAAATTACACTTAACATCCAAGAACTGTTTAGATCTCTAGTAAAATGGGGAAGCTTAACCTTCAACTGCACTCCCCCAAAATTTAGCCTTATTTATTTCTTGTATTGTAAATTAAATCATTCCTGCTGTAGCTGTTACTCGAGGAGGCTCGTTCGCTTTAGATTCCTGCCTTACCCCTTACTCGTGGAGGACAAACCTCCTCCCTTTAAATTCCTGCCTAGCCATTGTAAAAAGGGGTCGAACCTCTCTCCCTTTCCATTTCTGACTATCACTGCCTCGTTCTGTATATATTTTGTGTAATAAAAATTAAATGAGTGAACGAAGACTCCAATTGAGAACTGAAGTGTTTCCATTCACTCCTTCGAAAAAAAACTTGGTAGAAATTGTTTTACTTGGATGCTCTACGGCTAAGGCCAAGCTTAGCCAACAAACAAGGACCACCTTCATTGGATTGTCCAAAGTGCATTCATCATAAAAGTCACAAGCAGGAAGTGGCCCACACACACGTGCGACATTTGTATTATAAATTTTCATGTTTCATAAAAGGTTTGAATTGAACAGTAGACAAATGTTTTGCTTAAAAATAATTTCCAATTTCATTATTTGGATCAATGAAAGAAAGCCACCCTCAAACGGGTCAGGGGTGGCTTTCTTTCATTGATCTGCAAGTTATTTAGGTAGGTAGGTTATTTAGGTTGTTGTGATATTTTAGTTAGTTTAAATGAAAATATCATGACTTAACCTAACCAATCATCAAGGGCATACAATAATAAATAATAATAAATTCCTCATGGTGTTTTTACTTACTCTCTTTATTTTAGTGATTTTTGGGGGTGGCATTGTTTACTTAAAACTTCTGAGGGTGGCTTTCTTTCATTGATCCCATCATATTATAAATTTTCGTGTTTAAATAAGCGGACATCTTCAAAAGAAGACTAGACACCTGGCTCAGAACAATCCCTGATGAGCCAGGCGTACCTGGCTATGTGAGGTGGAGAGTACAAGAAACCAACTCGCTACTTCACCAGGCCAGCTTGAGAGGAGGGGTGACAAGCTTGACTGACCTTCATGAAATGAGGAATCATCACGCGGAATGGTTGAAAGGTTATATATATATATATACGGTATATATATATTTTTTTTTGTATTGGGGCGTTTACCGCCACTTCCCGCTATATGGTAGCGGATATCATGGCGAGGTGGAATACGAGAAAGAGAAACGGAGACGGAGAAAAGGCACTAGAAAAGGGAGAACAGCGGACTACAGGTGAGAAGTCACCTAAAGCTCAGATAGGATGCGAGATTGGGAGAGGAAGAGGAAAAGACGGTCAAGCGAGAAGAGAGGGCTCTCAGCGAGCATAAGGCGTAAACGTTCGGGGAGGGGGAAATCAGAAAGGAACGGGAAGGCGCGACGACGTACTGACGACAGGGTGGGGCATTCCACAAGGATGTGAGAGACGGTGAGGGGCGACTGGCAGGAGGAGCAACGAGGAGCCTCCTGCCGGAACATAAGATAGCCGTGCGTGAGGAGCGTATGGCCGATGCGAAGCCGCGCAAGGACGACCTCTTTGTGTCTGGAGCGGTGGAAAGAGGACACCCAATATGACAGACGGGGGCGGATGGACCAGAGTTTATTTCCGGTGGCATCGTCCCAGGACTGTTGCCACATGCGGTCGTAAAAGGAACGAAAGACCTGCACATAGTCTGAGAAGGGGAGCGGGCGGGGGAGGGGAGGCAGCGAGGCGGCGGACCGGGCTATGCGGTCCGCCGCCTCATTACCGGAAACACCAACATGGGCGGGAACCCAGCAGAAGGTGACCCGGATCCGGTGAACGGTGTGCAGGACATGGTACTCCTGTTGAATAAGGCGTACGAGGGGGTCCGGGGAATCATAGCGCTCGAGCGCCTGAAGGGCGCTCAGCGAGTCCGAAAAAATGGTACAGGAGGACCGCGAACAACCCGATACCAGACGGAGGGCTTCCAGAAGGGCAAAGAGCTCCGCGGAAAAGATGGAGGCCTGAACCGGCAGGGGGATACCCCGGGAGGTAGGTGACAATGACGGAGAGAAGACGGCGGCCGCGACACCTGCAGGGGAGCGCGAGCCGTCGGTGTAGACGGGAACGTCGTCCGAATGGACGGGAAGATGGGCCAGAAAAGAAGACCGGAGGACGGCAGGAAGAGACTCCTTACGCAGGCCACGGAGCGCCTGGCAACGGCAGATAGGGGTGGTCCGCCAGGGGGGCGACAGATCGAAGGAGAACGGCAGAATAGAGGGTGGGGGGATCCCCAGGGACGAGAAAATCTCGGCCAGAGAGGCAGCGAAATGCCACGTGTCAGGCCGGGGTAGCGCCTGGGAGATCGCGGAGAAGAGTAGGGACATCGGAAGGCGGCAGATGCGAAGGTAACACTTCGCCATGAGAAGGCCCCGGCGAAGGGGCAGGGGGGGGTGTCCACAGTCCACCTGAAGACTAGCGACAGGGGACGAGCGGAAGGCACCCGACGCCAGGCGAAGGCCACGGTGGAGAAGAGGATCCAGCATACGGAGTGCCGGAGAGGAGGCGGAGCTGTAGACCACACAGCCGTAGTCGACACGGGATTGCACCAGGGAGGTGTACAGGCGCAGCAGAGTACGCCTGTCCGCCCCCCAGGTCGTGTGGGACAGATGACCCAAAAGGGAGAGGGTGCGGCGAGATGTTTGCCGCAACCGCCTAAGGTGTGGAACCCAACCGAAAAATCCGTCGAGGGTCATACCCAGGAATCTAACGGATGGGACGAGGGGAAGAGGAGTGCCGGCAAGGGTAAGGGCGAAGGTATGCGACAGACTGAGGCGCCGAGGACGGAAAAGCATACTGGAAGACTTAGAGGGTGAGAAAGCATAGCCAACCGAGGACGCCCAGCGAACCACCGCGTTGATGGCTAGCTGGAGCCGACGTTCAGCCAAAGACGGGAGGCGGCCAGAGCAATAGATAGCCAGGTCATCGGCATAGAGGGAGCTACGAACGGATGTAGGCAGGACCGTAGCGACTGTGTTCATCACGAGTGAGAAACACAAGACGCTAAGGACACTACCCTGAGGGACACCCTCCTCCAACGGAAAGCGGTCAGAGAGGGCAGAACCAATGCGGACGCGGAAAGAACGGGCAGACAAGAAGTTATAAATAAAGGAAGGGAGAAAGCCTACGAAACCCAGGGAGCGTAAGCAGTCGAAGACCGCGCTCCGCCGGGTAGTATCGTAGGCCTTCTGGAGGTCGAAAAAGACGGCGAGTACAAATTGACGCCGGGAGAAAGCCTCCTGCACGTCATGGCTAAGGAGAAGGAGGGGGTCGGTGGTAGACCGGAAGCGCCGGAAACCAGCCTGGGTAGCAGGGTACTGGTCACTCGCCTCCAAGGTAAAGGACAGCCGCGAGGCGACCATCGCCTCCATCACCTTGCAGGCACAGCATGTTAGGGAAATGGGGCGATAGTTCGACGGGAGTGAGGGGTCTTTATCGGGCTTCGGGATGGGGACGACGATGGACTCACGCCATCGGTCCGGAAATGAACCCTCCAACCAAATCCGGTTATAGAGGTCCAGTAGAAAGCTGAGAGCAGAGGGGTGGAGGTGCCGTAACAAGTCATAGGGGATATTATCGGGGCCGGGGGCGGAGGAGCGTCGGGGGCGGAGGGCCTCCCGAAGCTCTGTCATGTGGAAGAGGTGATTATAGGGGTCATCCCTATGAGGTGGAAATTCCGGTGGGTCGCGGCGGGAGTGGGGGGAATCGGAACTGGAGATGGCTGCGAAGTGCGCCGCGAGTGCGTTCGCGACGGCCTCCGGATCGGACACGAACTCGTCGTCCCCGACCCGAAGCACCGGGGGTCGAGGGGGGACACGGGTCCCCTCAAAGCTACGCACCTTGCGCCAAACAGTCGAGGGGGCGGTCGAGGAGGAGATCCCGGACACGTAACTCCGCCAGGAGGTACGCCGGGCTAGTTTCAAGACCCGACGGGCCACTGCCTTCAGGCGCTGAAACGCCATCTTATGCTCTGGCTGGCGGGTCCGGTAGAAGCGACGGCCAGCACGGCGCCGCTCCTGAACGGCACGGGAGCACTCTGGGGTCCACCATGGGACGCTGCGCGGCCTGGGGGAGCCTGAGGTACGGGGGATGCAACTGGTGGCAGCCGAGAGGATCTTGCTTTCGAGAAAGGCGAGGGCCTCACTAACGGAGGGAAAGGCAGGAATGGACGGCGAGATCGCCGTGCACCTCGTGTATGAGGCCCATTTCGCTCGGGCGAACAGCCAGCGCGGGCGGACAGAGGTGGGAGGGAGGAGACGGGGTGGGGTAAGACACACAGGGAAATGGTCACTGCCGGAAGAATCCGGCAGGACCTCCCAGGTGAACTCCGTCACGATATCGAGGGAAACCAGGGAAAGATCAATACAGGTGAAACTGTCATGGGCCGAGTGGAGGCAGGTTGGGGAGCCATCGTTCAGAAAGGTGAACTCTAGCTCGTCCATAAGGGAGAGAAGGGTCCCGGAGAGAAAGGTGGAGCAAACGTCCCCCCAGGCCGGGTCCCGACTGTTGAAGTCCCCGAGAAGCAGGAAAGGGCGGGGAAGCTGCAGAATTAGGTCACGGAGAGAATCGGGTGGAGGGCGTACGTTAGGGGGGAGGTAAAGAGAGCAGACCGTGAGCTGACGCCACAAAGAAAGGCGCACGGCCACAGCTTGCAAGACAGTACGGAGCGGGAGGGGACGGAAAGGGACGGAGCGGTGCACGAAGACCGCGGAGCCCCCCTACCCGCCCCATCGAGAGGCGGGGAAGGGAGCCCGCAGTAGCCGGACACTCGAGGGAGGGAACGGGAGCCCAGTATCGTCTCCTGAAGGCAGAAACACGCCGGACACCTGGAGGCCAGGAGAGAAGAGAGAGACTCGAGGCCTACCAGGAGCCCGCGGATGTTCCACTGCAGGAGCGAAGTATATGGAGGGGTAGGAAAGTCTGCGAAACGGATGGTTAGGGGTGGGTGGGCCGATCGGGCGGCCCGAGATTAACAAGGGGATTGGAAAGCCCCGGGGCCCAACGGGGGACGCCGAACGTGGGCGAAGGCGAGGGTCACCCCGACGGGGGGGCGATGTGGAAACTGACGCCGGCAAATCCTCCTGAAGAGGAGTCACCCGGACGCCCGGGGGAGAGCGATGCAGAGAAGGGGATGTGAGGGGTATCCAGAAGGCCCCTCCCTTCACCGGAGGTGCAGGGGAGGCTGGACTACAAGGGGGAGTGGAAAAGGATACCTCACCCGGATGCATAGGCAGGTCAAGGAGAGAGGTGGGGTAGGTCACGGGCGGGGGCGTGCTCATCCCACCCACGCCGACCAGGCGGGCGAGTTCCCCCTCCAGTGGGTCCATCGACCGAACCGGTGAGGGATGTATCTCAGCCCCCACCACGAGGGTCGTCGGGGACCCCAGGGGGTAGCGTCCATAACGGTTGCGCAGCGGGGACGGTGAGGCACCGGATGGTAGGGCGAAGGGGGCATTTGTGTCTGGGAGAGGAAGGTGATGCGAGGCCTATGGCCTCGAACCTTTCGGGGTCACTATTGGCGCGGCGCTTGCGGCCCGTTCCCCTCCGTCGTGCGGCCCGCATGGGCGACGGCGGGTCACGGTCCGGAATGGGGGTGGCCAAAAGCGCCGGTGGAGAGGGCGTAGAAGGGGCAGGGGGGGGGGGGTTGCCGACGAAGCATCGGCGTTCGCGGAGGGAGCACGTGGGGACGCGCTGGTAGTACAGGGAGCCGCGGCGGGAGTCCGCTGGGCGGCAGAGGATAGACAGGGAGTAGCGGACACGGTGAGTGGAGGCGCGTCGGGAACCGCCGGTGAGGACGGGGTCTGGGCCGGCGGCGGCCGGGGACGGAGAGCCTCGGCGTACGAGGTACCACGCCGGGCCTCGCGGCCACGCAACCGGTCCCGCGCCTCCCGAGCGCTGAGAAATTCTGATGAACAGAGGGCCCGAACCTCCCTCTCAAAGAGGAAGGACGGGCAAGAGCGGGATGAAGCAGGGTGCGGTCCATGACAGTTGGTGCAGGAAGGCGGAGCAGTACAGGGCAAGGGGTGGGGAGGGCCGCCGCAGCGGACACACAACGGGGCTGGCTGACGGCAGGAACTGCTCACGTGGCCAAACCTATTGCACTGAAAACAGCGCGTAGGATCTGGCACGTATGGCCGAACCGAGAATTCGCATGCTCTTCTCTCGCCAAAGCCCCAGAATACCGAAACGGGGGGCACCAGTGAGTCAAAAGTAAGGAGAAGGCGAGGAGAAGGGACGGCTGGGGACCGCGATCTGTCGGGAAAACGGTATATTCTCACCACACCCTGGGAGGCGAGGTCAGTCTGGAGGTCCTCCACCGGGATGGGTAGAAGACGAGCAGCGTAGATCGTGCCCTGGCACTGATTGAGGCGGGGGTGGGGAGTCACCGTGATCCCGCAGCCCAGGACATCGGGGATAGCGAGCAGAGAGGAGGTTTCGGCAGAGGAACGCGACCTTATCAAAATGGAGCCATCCCTCTGAGGCCGAAGGTCAAAACGCGCCGTCCCCGTCTTCCCATGGATCGCTCGAAAGAGGCGTTCGTGGTTAGTGGGGAGGGGCTTGGAGGAGGAGGGGCGGAGGACGAGGAACTTGTCCATCGTCCTAAGGCCGAGTGAAGCCGTCTGGCCAAACACCACCGGAACTTCGAGGGGGCGAGAAGACGAGAAAGGCGGACGGCGACGTCGGGTCCCACGTCCCCCAGGGGCCGAGGGGGCCGGGGGCGATGAGGCCCGACCGGAGTGGGAGGCGACCGGGGCCGCGGGCCTCCCACCTGAGGGCGAAAAAGCAGGTGGGTCCCTATCGGGACGTGGAATATGGGGGGATCCAGGGGTCGGGGGGTCCACTGCAGGTCCATCCGCTACTGGCGGGGGTCGGGCAACGGCGCCACGAGCCTGGGGAAGAGAGGGAGAGGAGGTGTCGGCAAGAAGAGCAGACGGGGTGGGCGAGGGCTGCCGACTGCCCTTACCAGACCCACGGTCCAAAGAGGTAGTCAGAGGGAGGTCAGATGCACAAGCCGGGTCGTCAACGAGGTCCATTAGATTTGTAAGTGTTTCCATAGAAAATTTTTATTGTTGTTTCGCGCCCGGGGCCGCGGGGAACCGATTACCCGGGGCCTAAGGGGACCAAGCGCACGCCGGCGGGGGATGGGTGCCTCGTCCCATGTAGGTACCCCCGTTTCAAAAGGGGCCCTTGCAGCGTCGAAAGTTCTCCCCCGCCGGCAGCAAAGACCAAGGCCCCCCCAGGGTCCCAGGCCTGGGCACCCTACCAGCCAACTTAGTCCGGCCCCGGCCATGGGGGCGAGACCCCCAGCGACCAGCCCCGGCAGCCCACGGGGCGCGCGAAGTGAACAGAGAAAGCAGAAAAAACAGAGGGGGCAAGGAAGAGGGTAAAGAGGGGAAGACAGGAAAGAGGGGCTGTAGGATAGCAGGGTATGCTAAAAGTCCACTTCGCAACCGGGCGGGGACCCGGCAGGGCCCCCAGCCGCGGCTGACCCCCCTCGCCACATGGAGGCAGGAGCCCGCGGGCGATCCACCCCAGAAAGACCGCCCGCGGGGAGGGGGACGGTATATATATATACGGTATATATACGGTATATAATATATATATATATATATACGGTATATATATATATATATATATATATATTATATATATATATATATACGGTATATATATATATATTTTTTTTTTTTTAGTTCGGGAAGAACCGATTCGCCTCTATTTAAAGGGCATATCTCAGCGGAAAAACAAAGAAAAAGTGAGAGGAAAGACAGAGGAAAAAGAAAGGGTGGAGGGGACAGTCGAAGTGGAAAAAGACCAAGGATGACAAGGACTGCAGGGTCGAGCCCCATCATCCTTGGGTGCTAGGGCCGGGAGGGCGCACGTGAAACCTCCAGGAACAAGCACGTACAAACGAGCACAAAGAGCACTCAAGAGCACGAGCTTAGAACCCCCTTGCGGGGATATATATATATATATATATATATATATATATATATATATATATATATATATATTAGTGATGTAGGTCACATCCGCATAACATCCGCACATTTTCTCGCATCCGCACTTTGGACTGCGGATGTCGTGCGGATGTGGACCGTTGAGATAAAATGTCATTTATAAGCGGAAATTATCAAATTCTACTATATTAATAGAACTAGTTCATTGTGCGCAAAAGTGATGCAAGCGACAAGACGAGGGGCTGTTCTTGTATGAAGTTACTCTCTTGCAACCTACTTAGATCCACGTTACAAAGCTAAGTTATTTTCACCTAGTACATTAGAACGAGTTAAATCATCACTTGGCAAAGCAGTTGAAGAGCTTCAATCTCTTGAATCTGTCGCTTCGCCACCCACCAAAAGAATAAAAGTTTCAGTGACAGAACCAACACCTTCAACAAGCAAATCTATCACAGAATCTGTCTCTCAGTTTCCTGAGTCAAGCAGCAATGACGAGACCTACGCGATGTCAAAAGATGTAGTAAAAATGATCGAGAGCTATCACCAAGAAAAACGCCTGGCTGCATGTGACAATCCTATTAGTTGGTGGAAAAATATGCAGAATATCTATCCATACTTGAGTAAACTTGCAAGGAAACATTTAGCCTGTCCTCCAACAAACGTACCAAGCGAGAGATTATTTAGCAGTGCTGGATTAATATATGATGAAAAGAGAAACAGACTGGCAGCAGAAAAGGCAGAAAAATTAATGTTCCTTAAGCATAACCTTCCTATAATTAAGTTTGAACATTAAACGATGAACATCTTAGTTTACTTTATTTTAATTACTCATTTATAAATATGCCTAATAAAACTTTAAACTTAATATAAATAGTTATCAAGCTAATTAAAGATCTCTTTCTATAAGGGTGGAGGAGGTTGGGGAAAGAGGTCGGTGGGGTGCATTTGAGTTGGGTTCACGTCCCGCATCCTGGTAACACAATTATGGTTTCTAATTGTGGCTGAAACTCAACAAAATATAACGAATTTATTTGCAGACGAATTCACTAATTGATTTCTATATTAGTTAGATGCTTGATATTATTTTATATGTTCAGAGAAAAGTACAGCAATTATTGTACAATTAATCAATTATACTACATTATAGCTACAGCTCTCTCTATATAATAACTTATTATATACGTTAAACACAACAAATCTCGAATATATCCTAAAAAATAACGAAAATGTTGACATCCGCATCCGCAGATGTTCAAATCAAACATCCTCATCCGCATCCGCGGATGTGAAAAAAATGACATCCGCTACATCACTAATATATATATATACGGTGTGTGTATATATGTGTGTATATATATATATATATATATATATATATATATATATATATATATATTATATATATAAGGTGTGTCAGGTCAAACCTAGAAAAATGGAAATTGGTGGAATTTGGTACTTGAAGTTAGTAATTCCTACCTACTTGCTACAAATTCCACCAATTTCCATATTTCTAGGGTCGACCTGAACCACCATATATATATATATATATATATATATATATATATATAATATATATATATATATAAGAAGACATTAGACAGCTGGAGGGGATTCAAAGAAGTTTCACAGCCAAGATCAATGGGTGCAAAGAACTAAATTACTGGGAAAGGTTACGAGAACTAAACCTATATTCACTGGAAAGGAGAAGAGAGAGATACACCATTATTTACACTTGGAAAATAATGGAGAAACTAGCCCCTAATCTTACTCTGAATCCCATAACTCCCCAAACAATGGTGGAAGGTAGAAACGGTAGACTGTGTCGTATTCCCAAATTGAAGGCGAGACAGGGAACATCCTTAACCCTGAAAGAAAATAGTTTTGTAGTGAGAGGACCAAAACTATTTAATCAGCTGCCCAAAGACCTAAGAAACACGAAGGGAGTTGCAGTGGAAATCTTCAAAAGAAGACTTGACGCCTGGCTCAGAACAATCCCCGATGAGCCGGGCGTACCTGGCTATGTGAGGTGGAGAGCGCAAGAATCCAACTCACTACTTCACCAGGCCAACTCGAGAGGAGGGGCGACACGCTTGACCTTCGCGAAATGAGAAATCATCACGTGGAACCTTTGTAAGGTTGTAAGGTATATATATATATTTTTGCGAAATGTGAAATCATTGTGTGGAACCTTTGCAAAGTTAAGGTATATATATATTAGGCCAGGTCAAAATTATATATTGAAAAGGTACATATTGTGGAGGGGTTTGAATGGAACACAGGAACCCCCTCATAAATTATTTTCACTGTTTAAAGCCTCCTACCCCTAGCACAATTTTTCACTTTTTGACCTATATATTGAAGAATATTCCATTTATACGAGACTTACTCTACATTCAGGTTTTTTGATGACATAAATCTTTATTAACGTATATTTTATTTAATAATGTACAGTATTAGGAAAATTAATTAAGTACAACAATATATTCAGAAGAAAAAATTAGAGGCATAATAAATGTGCTAAAATTCAATTAACTTTTTCATTGTTCCTTATCACACAAAAGGGAAGAAATTTTCAATATCATTAGGAAATTTTATTTCACATGTTTCTTACTCATATTCCATTGGGCCTTCCATTCAAACGTGCAGTTTTTGCCTTGATTCCAATGCGTTTAAGATAAACTTTTGATGGTTGTCATATCCTATTCTTTCCTGACATGCCTTTGTTACTAGGTTCACTGCCCTTTCCATACTTTGACTGTGGCATGGAAAAGAAGCTATCTGCAGTGGCTTACATCGAGCCTGTAGTAGCTCATCGTTGCTAAAATTGTTTAGCAGCAGTAGAGGAGTAATGATCTCTTTTTGCCAATCGATCATCTCGGTGTAGTCAGTAGATTGGAAATTGAGGGTTCGAGACAACTCAAAGTTTCTGGTACCTGAAAATCCTGTTCTTGAAAGGATGATTTTCTGAATGGCTTGCTCCTTAACTTCTAGTCTCTTGTCAGTTACCACTGATATAAGTATATTTTCTGGGTGGGCAAAGTAGGCGTTATTCTTTAATAGTGGTTCTATGATTATCTATGTTGTGGGGGATTTGTAGTCTCAATATGTTTTTTGGATTGGCCTTTCCATCTCAACCAGATACTTTCATTTTAGGGACATTTTTGTCAAATGATAATTAGGTACAGTAGGGTAAGTGTTGTTGTTGTTGTATTTATTTAAATACCAGTATGTATTAGATTAGGCAAAAGATGTAGGGTTAGAGGTAATTACTAAGTATTTTGTTTTTTTGGGATTTCAAAGGTTTTTGTGTATTGGCCAAATAGTTAATTTATTATAAAGAAGGATCAATAGACCAACGAGTAGTGGTGGGAAGGAAAGATTTTTCAGAGGCCAAAGTAAAGCTATATATTACAGAAAGATCCAATATTTACTCTGAGCTTCAATACCCTATGACTATGTTGGGCTAAAATAGTCTTGGGGACAGGATCCCTTCTCCCCATTATCCACCAGAATGTCTACTTGGTCATGATCCCTCTCTCTCTCTTTGATTTCATAGAGGAATAAAAGTTTATTCTTTTCCGTCCTGGAACAAAGATAAAAAAATATAGTTATGTCCACTAAGTCTGAATTTAAGAAATTAAAGAAGAAAATGTAAGAATAAAGGTGTATTATAATCAGCAATATTATTATTTCCTGGACCCAGTAACAGTAGTTACAAGAATTAAGAAAGTACTTTAAGTAGAGAGAGAAAACCCAACCCAAGAAGAAATTGAATTCGTCTATTGTCAATTAGTTATTATCCGTCGAGAGAAGAATATTGATAAAACAACTAAAGTGAACGTAAACTGAATATAAACCCATTGTACTGTAAGTTGTGCACCATCCACCTTGAAAGTAAGAGAACATCAGTAATGTTAATTTGATAAATACTGTAAGACTAACTCAACTAACCTTAGGATTTGGAGTGTGATTAAAAACATCTTTTAAAAAAAAAAAAAAAAATTAATAAATATAAAGTTGATAAGTGTGGTTTTATAATATTAACAAACAGGTTTAAGGGTTTTTTATTAGCTATAGTTTTCTAGTGATAGGCTGAGGACAGAAAAAGATTACTTTTTGTCATGGTTGATGGGAAAAGTTCAGGAGTTTGGGAGGGGGATCAACATGTCCCCAATTATTTAAATATTAAAATACCATAATAGAACCAAAATAAAAATAATTAAAAATCCAGAAAATTGACAGTTTGGCAAGTTGCCTTTTTGTAACACCTTTGTTTTTTTTTTATCAGATATCCTTGAGATTGGTGGTAGGTTTGGTTGACCTAGACGTGTCCTGTCGTCCCTGCAAGGATAAGAACCTGAAGGCCTGGCCTGGGACCTAACTTGTCAGTTGGGTTGCCCTGAGAAAAAATAGTGGTATTGTGGTGGCCCAGAAATCCACCACAATGTTGTTCATCTAAATTTCGAAGCAAGCACATTAAATGCCAAAAGTTATAAGCACCATCAGTTGCATTAGGATGAGATTTTATCCAAAACCACCCTGGAGCATAGAACTGCATAATAATCTTGACTATATCTTGAAGGTTTTTATCAGGATTTGGCATTGATATATATAATTGAAGGACCCTGTTAGCTAGAGTTTGCCAGCAAAGATGGTGAAGGGTACCTGGGGATCGAGTGGATAGATCTTGAGAAGTGTCTCCAGTTTGCACTGCCAGACACATATCATAGATATATCTTTGATCACTGCTTAGCTCCTTCACAACATTTGCTGGAATTTCTTTAATGTTTCCCTTTACGCGAGAATATTTGACTACCTCCAATTTTGTTAAATCTGTTTTCAGTTTATTTCCAATTGAACCCACAAAAAAAAGTATTTGGACCTGTTGTTTTACCATCAATAGCTTTGTCGATGTGCATAAAAGGCAGCTCATTCAAATGCAAGAGGCACACCAACCACTGCACTGGTCTGTTAAGATGAATTTCAACCAGTTTTATATCTCCACCAATTTTTCCTGTATTTACAGGAGTACCATCACACAGTAAAGCTTTGATAGTATTTGTAATAATAGTTATCAGAGCAGTTCCATTATCTGGTGTGACATGCTCTACATAGATGCTTCCAGATTCTTTCACAATAAAATAGTGTTCTTTTATCTTTCCACTTTTAGTTAATGTGTTATCTTTCCTTCCATCAAATCCAAGGCACTCCATCTTCAAATTTTTGGATTTAGACCTAAAAGTATTTGTTTCACCCATGCAATTTCTTTCTCTTTCTAATTTCTTTTTGTCAAGCAAGTTGGTATGGTTAAGGATCCCCATATCTTTTAAAGCTGCATTGACTATTGCAGCTGCAGCTCTACAACTTACACAAAAACAATCTGCTGTTAATGCTATGTTTTTATAGGAGTGCCTGTTCTGAATATTCTCAGTCAATTCTAAATCAGCCTCATAATCTACATCCTGACTCTCTGAATTTACATACATGTCTTCTTCGGTATTTTCTATAAATTCCAATGGTAACACATTGGTGGCTTCAGTCATTTCTTCTTGTGCTTTTTTCTTCTTGTGCTTTTAGTTGATGGTTTTGTGCTTCTTGGGCTCTTGCTAAAGATCTCTTCTTTGTTGAACTAGCTATGCAATCAGTTAGTCCTCCCATTCTGCCATTGGTATTTTATCCTTACACCTGCAAGATTTCCTATCATTTCCCTTATCATAGCATTCACAAAAAGATATATCAAACATTTCATCATACTGAGCTACTTATAAGGCAAAACTTTCATTTCTTCGATGTAGCGGCACCTTGTTCAATTTTGAGGAAAAGAAAATTTCATCCAAATGGCTTCAATATCTTTAACAACAACCTTGTAACAATCATTACTAGCAGTTGCTGATCCTTTTGATTTAGCCTCTTCACGATGGCACACAAAAAGGTAGTCTCTCACATCATCTACTTTTGGGAATTCCGTAGGATATCCAAAGGTTGCATTTGAGGACTTGCTTCTTGTAGTCATAGTTTATATTCAGAAGTAAAATCAAATTATATGTAATTTATAATTTAAGATAATTCAAATTATAATTAAAGCAACTGCAAATTATTTCTATTTATCTGAAACAAAAATATCAAGCATTAAACAAATTTATCATGTAACAACATTAAACATATGCAAATATGAAGGTAAAAAAGGGAGGAGGGGCATGTGATAGGCGGGTAGTAGGTAGCACATGCTTGATTTTTTTAAATATTTTGTTAGTGTGATTAAAAAACCTTACATACCTAGTGTACTTTTTAAGAAATAAAAAATTTCACATTTTCAACCTGGCCTAATATTATATATATATATATATATATAATATATATTATATATATATATATATATAATATATATATATATATATATATATATATATACAATGACTACGAAACCATCCCGCATGAGGCAAAATGCTACAGAGGAGTCAAACACAGGTCAATCTTGAACTCTTGTGCAACCCCTCCTACCCACAAGAAAAAATACACAAACATGAAAATGGATTTTTCACACACACACACACACACTTAGTTCAATACAGTTTCATTACCTTCTAAAAAAATATTCAATCAAAGCTGGAATTTATCTCGGGTTCAGAGGGTGGGATGCCAGAACGTTACTGATATGGCCATAGGTGGCGGAACAGGGGGTGCAGCGAAGATATTTTGACATTTTAAACTTTGAAAAACAAGTAAAAAGTAAGTAAACATTTACTTTGTGTTTGGGCTTTGTAATATATTTCGTAAATTGTAAGTTCGTAACTGTAGCACTTTAGCATGTTCACAAATCTAGTAAATGTATTCTAATAGTATGCTAATCAATCCTACTCCCCCCCACGCCTTGCACGCTGATGTTCCACCATCACTGGAAATACCATGGTATAAGGCAAAAGTAATATTCCTACCTCACATTATCATCTTGTGGTTCAAAAAAAGTTTAAACAAAAGATGATAAACCCAGAAATTAAATTTCCTTTGTTTTTTTCCGCAAAAATTTGGATATAAATTTCCATTTTATAGTTACATCTTCAATGGTTTAACTAAAAATAATGAAAAAAATTTGAAGAATCTAATAAATGTTTTTAATATTAGATTCTGATAAAATTAACTATCACCAATATAATTAGTGGTAGAACCATGATGTAAATCATTAAATATCAAAAACAAGAAATCATTTGACGTAGTTTATACTGAAATTGTGAAATACTGTACATTAAAAGATACGAAACATATATGGTAACATTAAACGTGCACAACAAATGCAACATTAAAGGAAGCACCAATACAATCATTTCACAGTTCATAGTTCAAATGTAATCATGCAGTTTGACATTGGTCCAGTTTTCAAAAAACTTGTATACAAGGACTCTTAAAATATGGAGGTCATCAAGTTAGTTGTTACTGACGGTGTTCATAATTTATATTTCAAAAGGGTTAGACTGAAACTTTGGTTAATACTCAATTTGTCTAGACACTACAAATCTACACTTGAATACTTGCACCTCTTCACTACAGAAAGTGTCACAACTTTCACTGTGTAGCTAGTAGTTTTCCTCATACTACTAAGAATTTAGTTTTTTATACATCCTGTATGGGCTTGATACATAAAATATGAGACACCTGACAATACTCTTCAAAATCATGCAGATTTCAACCAATCACAAGCATGAAAATCCAATGACCACACACTGATACAAATTTTCAATGAATCACAAACAAATTAGGCTAATGATATCTCTCACATCCATACAAAATTAAGTATTACAGTAACAAGAAAATCAAATAAAAGACATTCATGTGAGAGAGAGATGAGAAGAGTAATGTTAAAGGTAGGTAAGTATACAAGAGATGATAATAATTGGCTGTTGGTGGGAGAGGTTGTTAGGAAATGTTAGAGATGGGTAATGTTGAGTAAAGTTTTAACCTCTTGAAAAGTAATAATCAAATCTGGAGTAGTAAGTTGGGAGATGTTAGCACAAAATGAAAGTAGTTATGAAAATAATAGGAAAAATAAAAGATGGATAGAAAGAATAAGCAAGAAGTAGAGATGAAAAATAAGCTAACCTAACATGATGTTTTTCTTTTATTGCACACAATACTAACAAGTACAGAACTATATTGTTTAGGAACGTACAAGTTTTTATAGGACTTTATAGGACAAGATTAAATACTCTGAAAATATGAAATCAGATGGATTCTATATCCTGTATATAGGAGAAAAACTCGAATATTACCCAAGGTAAAGAAAGCTTGAACAGAATTTTGGATCAGGTAAAGATAAGCACCCCCAACCTATTTTAGTTAGCTTTATAAGGCTAACTAACGAAAATATCACGACAACCTAACCAATCGTTAGGTCAACTGTACGCCCTTGACAATTGGTTAGGTTAGGTCGTGATATTTTCGTTAGTTAGCCTTATAAAGCTAACTAAAAAAGGTTGGGGGAGCTTATCTTTACTTGATTCCAGAATTTTACATTCGGGGTTGACACAAGCTATTGCTAGATATCGCTCACTTTTAAAAATGGGAACCAAACATTGATACCAGATAAAAGAAAGAAAAAGACTGGTACTACAGAGAGAAGTCTCTATAATACTGAGAAAAGTAATTAATTACCAGTTATTCAATTACCTGTAATTACAACTCTGCACACAAGGACTCATTGGGACCACCAGAGAGAAGATACCAACCAAACATTAGGGATAGAGTATTATCTCATTAAAAGATTAGAAGTCTCTATTTACGCACATCTATGCCTCTCAAACCGCTTCCATTCCTCTCTGTTTCTCATTAACTCTTGTGCCACATTTATTCATGCATTCACTAATTCTTCTATTTATACAGCCTACTTCTCACACCTACACACTCACTATTACACACTTTTATCAATTTTATCATTGATCATTCTCTCCACCTAACCATACCAACATAAAATACTATCTTTATCTGCCATTTGACTGCAGCTGTTGCTAAGAGGGGAAATGTTGGGAGGCATTTCAAACCTGCTCACAAGAAATAAAGAGTGACTTTCATCAAAAGTGAACTGCGCAAGCTAAAGATGAAGGAATTGAAGTTTTGACTTGCTGTCCAATAATCTATATTCACTAGGTCCATCGAGAAATCAAAGGCAGCCACAGTTGCATTCTTCCGGGTGAGGCACGTGTTAGCTAAGCACATGAAACTATTTGACAGCAAAAGATGCATTTTTGGAGGCAGCAGACTCATTGTTTGATCACTTAAAAATAAATCTGATAAACTTCAGCTATTAAGGAGATTCAGCTATCCTGACACACAGTTATGAGACCTTTCAGAAGTGATGGGTGAGGATTTGAGAGTGTAACTAAATAAAGATATAAATTAGGGCATTTTCTTTTCACTTAAATGAGTCGACAGATATTATTGATAGGGATGTACCGATATTTCAAAAGTACGATTTTTCCAAAATTATGAATAAAAGACTATTTAGAAGATGAAATTTCCAATATTTTATGGTTTTATCACTTCACATAACTTGTTATTTTTTCACAAGGGTTAAGTTCTCATGTAAAAATAGCAGCTGCTCTGTATGTTCAGGAGAGAGCCAATTTCTAGCAGCACTGGCAATGTTTCCTCCAAACAGATGTGCGATAGACAATATACACATTTTAAATAGGTCAGGATATAGACATAAGTTATGTTTGGCTTAATGCTGCAAGTTAATCATAGCCTAGGTCCAGGGGTGTACTGCCAATTTCTTAACCACCAGTTCTGGTACAAGTAGGGGTGTAAATCAGCAAGAGTCATTAAGCTAGGGGGTCTGGGGTGAGCAGTAGCTCCCCCAGCAGGGTCCAGGGTGGAGCCCCAGAAGCCAACGCATTTTAGCTTTTCCAAATAGCATTTTGTAACATTTTGGCAGAAATTATTTAACATTTTTTATACTCACTAATGACAAAATTTTATCTAAAAAACTAATTTTCATCAAAAAATAAATAAATATTGAAACAACCACTGCTTGTGATACTACTTATATTTTTCTATAAAATCCTGAAAAAATTAAAAAAAAATTTAGATATAAATTTACCTTCTCAATCATGCTGTCTCATTCAAGAAGTTTCCATATAGCCAGTTCATTCTGCGATGGTTGAGTATCATTTTCTCATGAACTCTAGTATCATCAGCTTGACAATGACTTCTTAGCCAAGTCTTGACATATGGCACAGCATCCCAGTTTGCTACAGGCTTTCCTAGTATTTTTATTGTCATCAGACTGGAAATATGATTAACAGAAAGTTTGCTTCTTTCTGCTTTTGCAATATCATTCATAACACTAAAGCCTCGTTCTGCTTCTGTGCTGCTAATAGCAATTGTGCTCATTATTTCCTTAGCTTTAGCAATGGTAGGTGGAAGAGGAATATTCTTTGATTTCACATTTGAATCAACAAAATCCTGAAAGTCATTGATGTCAATTTCAAATTTTACGAGTTCATTCAACTGCCTTATCTTTTTTTCACCTTCCAGCCATGGTAATAAGATTTCATCATATTTCCAAGATGTTGGTTCCAGTAAATCAAAAAGTGCTAGGAGGTCCTCACAGTGAAACCAGCTTTCAGTAACTTGCTTCAAATTGAAATGACTTGTAGATAAAAGCCTGGCTGTCATTTTGTCAACTACACTCTGAATCAGCTTATTTCTAGGCAGTCCTGCAGTATTTGAACTGATACTTTGGTTGTCTTGAAACTGAGTGTGTTTAAACACTTTGTAAAATTCATCAAGACTGACTGACAAATTGCAAATTTCAAGATAAATTTCTACTAACTGTTAAATATGTTAAAAACAAACACACAGTTCAGTGATCCAATCAAAATTTAACAACCAGTTCGGGCGAACCCAGCATACCCCTGCCTAGGTTCTAAGAAATGTAGCACTAAGTTTTACCCAATTTTCCTTTCAAACAACCAAGTGTAAATCCTTTGAGAAATAGGTATAAAGCCTAGAAAACCAAAAAAAACTATCTTGTAGTCATAGCTCACAATATTAACCCAGCTAGCTGGTTAAAAAAACACATTTACTAAGCCCAAGATAGGCCTGCAGTCCAATTGTATAACAAACAAAACTATGACATCTAATGCAGTATTGCCATCTTTAATGAAAAGGATTATTGCTTTGTTGCCAAATTTTCAACACAGAAAATAAATTATGATTACGTTACAAAAATATGACAAACTAATAAACCCTAACTAGATATTGGTATCGGTTAGTGGGCAATACTGTTTTTAATTATCGGTATCAGTTATTGGCTAAAAAGCGATATTGGTACATCCTTAGTTATTGACACATCCCAGCTGCACATTTTCATAAGAATAGCATTTAAAAATGTGACTGCTAAGGAGGAATTGCCCAAGATCATACCGTTGAAGGAAAAATTCTAGGATAGGACATTTTCCAGGCATTCCAAGACTGTTAATAATACACCATTACCCATTAACAAACTGATGTTCATTATCACGAATGGAGCTCCAGCCATGACTGGTCATATACCTGTAATTTCTTTGCTCTCTGCAAATATGATAGTGATTTTCTTAACTTCCATAGTTATCATTGCATAATTCATCAACAGGTCTGTGTGGTAAAATGCTGAATGTATAATGAATTGTGACAGAGATTTGTAGAAATATCCTCCATTGTTTCCAAGAGGCAATCCACAGAAAGCAACCTGAGCTGTTGGCAGAGAAAAAATTGGATTCTCCAACACAATGCACCCACTCACCATACTCTCCTGACCTTGCTCCTTATTTTTACCACTTTCCAAGACTAAAAAGTCACCTAAATGAACATAATTTTTCAAGCATTGATGATTAAATGATTGACAAAGTAATCTCTGGTGCTGCAACAATGAGGGTATTCATGCTAAATATACGAATTAATAATAATTAAGGCTAAAACTTAAATAATTATAACTAATGTGTGAAGGAAGGAAAGGAAAATGTGGACAAAAGCACTCCAAAAGAATGAGACCAGTCTCCTCCACCAACTTAAAAGTCTCACTACTGGGGAAGCATGTTCCCTCCCCAAGCACCAGAGAGAGGATAGGTGCTATCCTCCCTTTCATGCTCTGAAAACACTAGTAATGTAAATTAGCTCCAACAGAAGCACGGAGTGAGTTTTTGTAAATTTCAGAATTTACATGCAAAAAACACCAAAATGAGGAATGAAAATAGATGTGATTGGTTGATAGTAGCAACTGCAGTTTTTTTTTAAAGCATTCATGAGCATGCATACACAAAAAAAAAGAGAATTAAGCTTTTAATCTATACTATACAGATAACCCTTGTTTTGCACTGGTCAGATTTGCGCCAATTCGCAATAGCAGCAGTCACTATCCACAAGGCCATGAATATTTATTTTGCAATTTTTTATAAATTAAAAATTTAAAATCATCAAAAATGGTAAAAATATGTAACTACTGTATATATAAACTGTATATACAATAAATATATATATATACTGTATAAGTGCTGTACAGCTAGTACTGTACTGTATTTAAAGTTAATGTTGTCTACATGCCATGCCCCCTAATACAACATCAGTTTTGCAACCCATGGACCAGGGAGTAATAGCCACCTTTAAAGCTTATTACCTATGGCAAACATTTAGAGAAATGGTAAAAGCTTTAGACATGTCCAACATTACCATCAAAGAATATTGGTGGTCATTTGATGTCTTAAAGGGCATCAATCACATTAACACAGCCTGGCAAGAAGTGACTGTCAATTATCTAAATGGAGTGTGGCGTAAACTTCTCCCAGATTTCATGCATGACTTCAGAGGATTCGAGCCACGACAGAATGTTGTAGAAGACATCAGCAGGCTGGCACAAGAGGCACGGTTAGAAGAAGTTACAGTTGAAGATGTAACTGAGCTCTTGGAAGTCATGCAGAGACTCTTTCAAATGAAGACCTTGAAGAGTTAGCTGCAGAACTTAGCCAACAGCAGGAGGAAGAGAAAGAAGACCCTCCTCTAAAAATTATGAAGACCAGTGATCTACAACGGATTCTTGCAAGTGTAGAGTCCAGGACCTTCAAAAGCCAACTAAAACTTCTGCATTACACCACTGCCAAAAAACATCAATGCAGGGGCCTTTGCGCCTGTCCCCCCCAAGAACCTAACCCCGGCGTAAATCGAGGGCTACCTGTATATGTGAGTGAAGAATATGGTACTTGCTTTTTAATATTTTAAAAAATTTCAAGCAGAATGGCTGCCCAGTTAAAAGGCAAACCCCATTGTCATTATATCATACAATCTTTCAGGTTGTGTTACAGTTTATTCTAGTGATGATTAAGGGCATGTAGCTAGTTGCTTTAGAAATTTGTGGTCTTGCATTTAAATAGTTGTATTACACCAAGCCACGATTTCATTATTATGATTGGGTTAATTATTAAGCAGAGGTTCCAATTGTCAAAATGAATATATTTTACAATGGAACATCACTTACTGATCTGGTTCCTGTCATTTGGTCAAGAACATCCTGAATCTCATTCCCACTTGGATGCCTATCCAATTCCATAACTTCATATTGCGCTCCCAACTGATCAAATGACTGAAAAATAAACAATTTCTTAAAATAAGGCAAGGAATACTCTTAATTCACTAGCATTTTAAAATGAGTCAAAGGTGACTATAGTGTACGGTACTGTACAATGACAAAGTATATGAATATCTCCATAAAGCCTAAGTTCTAGTTTATACATTATAACTGGTAGCTGGGATAACTCTGAGTGTCACCTGTAGGGTTGCAAAGGGATGAAATTTTCCACAGAAAGTTTGGGAATTTTTAACTTTAGGTAAATTTTAAAAGTTTATTGGGTATTTTTGGCAGTAAACAGTAAAACAAAACAAAATTTAAGCATTTATCACCCAAAAATGAAGTTGTGGCTTCTTATATCAATTGTTTTCATTGAGTTCAGGCAAGTTTGCTGGGACCTGACTAAAAATAGAAATTTGAAATCAGTATGCAGAAAAGTAGCTAATGTTTTAATATACACTAATTGGTAAAATTTATTTTTACATGGAGAGTTCTCATTTCAGTATTTTTGGAATTTCCTTCATGCAAAATAATTGGGAATTAAAAGAAATTTGAAGTGAGTAGGGTTTCCCATTTCAACATCTCAAACTCCATACTACTTCCAGATACCAGTGTCATATTGAAGCAAATCATTTGCTAACATCACCAACTGCATTTTAAATTGCTTTTCTCAACATTTTTGCATTATTCTACATTTTTCTTAAACAATTAAATTACAGCAAGCACCCTTATTCAAGAATGTGCAGATATTCATTTTATGAAAATGAAAGTTTTTGAAACTTACAAAATTCCTAGTAGTAAAATTTTACAAACAGTCACCTGAGCCTAAGCAATTACTTGTATATGATGTAATAGGATCTGGTTTATTATTTTGCATTATTAATTTCCTTATACCTGAAATTCATATGAACTGACCATTTTATTTTTAACTTATTTTTCCCTTCATATTTAATGAAATATTAAACAAAAATTATAAATGGACCTATAAATGGCAATAGTAAATAAGGTTTGCTTAAGTAAAATACTTGTCAAACATGGTATGCCACAGGGCTCAGTTTTGGGTTCACTGTTATTTTTATTAGCTATATATAAATGACCTTCCACATTCATCTGATATACTTAACTTCATAATGTTTGCAGATGAAACAACCATGTCTTTTTCTTGCAAAGATGTTAATTCAGCTAAGAATATATTTAAATCAGAATTTATCAGTGTAATGAAATGGTTGACCACCAATAAACTCTTCCTAAATACTAGTAGAACAAATTTCATGATTTTCACTAATAAAAGAAATGTGTATATTGATGAACTTAATTTTGATGAAATCACTGTAAAGGAGTGTACTGAACAAATTTCTTGGTGTAATGCTAGATAAGAATTTGCAATGGAGTGATGATGTAAATTGGGTAGCTATATCATGAAAAAATTTCAAGGAGCATTGCTATAAAGTTTAAACTTAGAAATGTATCAGTAGTTTCTAAATAGGTTTTATTAACTCTGCACCATACTCTTGTTCTTCCTTATACAGCGTGTACATAAAGTCAGGATCTATTTTTATGAAGCACTTGGAAATTATATGGAATTCAATCATAAAATGATAAAGTGGTAACATTTATTAAATAATTAAGAGTAGGATTCGACGTGACACCCATCAGTATCCCTGCACAGCTCAAATCATTCCGCAGCATTTCTAAACACATTCTGGAGCATTTGCAGGGTTATGTTATCTGCAGCAAGGGGGGGGGGGGGGTTGAAGTTTTCGCAAAACCCCCACCCTAATTTTCAAGTCCTATCTGGTTCTTCTCAAGCCTGTTAACTGTAAAAATACTGTAAGTGTGCTAGCCTGTATTTGATCTTGGAAACCTATTAAAAGGTTATGAAACCTGAATAGATTGCCAGATAGACAGGCTGAGAGTAACCCTATAACGCCAGAATTGTTTGTAGGGTTAAGTTATGAATGCGTTGTGGGGGTTGTGAAGTTTCTCACAACCCCCCCTTGATTTTCAAATTCCCCTTTTTGGGGGTTATGGAGTTTTTCACAAAAACTTCACCCTAATTTTCAAGTCCTATCTGGGTCACCTCACAAGTTTTTCTTTCCCCACAGGAGTTTAGTTAGGAAACCATTAATGGTAATTAGGATTAAGGTTATGAAACCCGAATAGACCATTAATACGGATGTCCTGTCAGAAGCCAAGGAAGTGTGGAAAGCCTTTAAAGGTATGAGTCTCTGTAATCCTTGGCTAGAGTTCATTTGTATTTCACCATCATTATCATGGTTAATTATTATTAAGAGTAGACATACATATAGGTTGTTGAAACTGTGACTGAGTATAGATAGGTTTGCCACCCTGTCATGTAACTAGCTAGAGAACCAATTATCATTATTATAGGTCACCAGTCATATTATTCCAGAGTTAGGTTTTTGCCCATGCTTGTTTGGCAATGATTATAGGTTGATTAACTCATGTGAGATAGGTTTGCCATAATTGTCAATGTTTGTAGTTATTATTTTTATGTTGGTTATTTATTATTTATGTGCTTTGATTTCATGAGTAAATTATGTTTTCCAGTGATCAATTATGAAGTCATGATTCCAGTTAATGTTTGTGGTTAATTGCCTGTTATGTTATTATTGTGATTAATGGTGCTTGGTGCATGTAACTAATAATCTTGTGTCATCTAGGCAAACCAGTTGGGATTCAACTCACATGGTCCAGATTCATCAGGCTCGGATTGTGGATCCAATCCAGTGGGAGCTACGCAGTTTGGTCAACCACTGTTGGCCACTGGATCTGCCCTGAAATCAGGCCTGTGATCCTAACCCTACTAACTAGCCAGCCAATAAAGGAATTGGAACTCAGGTCATAAAAGGGGGGGTCAAGTTTGGAGGATAGTTAAGCTGGGACAAGGGTTAACATTCTGTGCAAGTCATTTCCAGTACTTGTCTCCCACTTGTTTTCTATCCTTTCTGCCAAATCTCACTAAGGGTTATTGGGGCTCCAGGTGTTTTGTCAAGTGCGATTCATTGCCAGTCCTTTTGTTATGTTTATACTGTCACACTGAATAGTTGTTTATTTCAGATATAATAAAGAGAAAAACACAAGTAGTTTACTTCTATTAGGTCTACCTTTGAATTCTAGCCCTTTCTTGGACCCTGAGCGGTTGGGTCTCTTACTCAGTGGAGAGTCAGATTGAGACACCTGCACTAGGGGAAGTCCTTTACAGTTAATGTGCGAGTCAGACCTGAATAATCTGGAAATAAACCACTGACCAGAGAGGCTTTCCTAGATACCAGAGGAGATACATCTTTGCCCAGTCTCTTGACTATTCCGAACCCAGAAAAGTGAAAAGGTGCTGGGTGGTTGGAAAAAACAGATACTTGGGGACTACGGCCTACGCCGCCACCGTAGCAGCGTGTATTTGAAAGGTTACCAATATGTATCAGTCATCCCTTTAGGGTTAATACAGACGTGTCCTTTTGGAAGCCAAGGGGGTTTGGAAAGCCTTTAAAGGTATGATGTTAAGTGCTCTAGCTTGTAATCCTTGGCCAGTATACAATAGGAATAAAGACTTGTTCATAATTCTTATTCCTAGTTATTGTAGTATTGTCATTTGTATTTCACCATCATTATTAGTATTAATTATTATTATTAAAAGTAGACTTATATATAGGTTTTTTGAAACTGTGACTGAGTATAGATAGATAGGTGTAATAAATCCAGCCAGGTTAGAATCAGACATCAGACCTTTACTTATTGCCCAGTTTGCAGTGCATGCTGGAGCCCTGGAGTTTCCTTTAGGGTCATTCCACGTCAAGTGGACCAATTTTGGAAAAGTGCCCCACCTCACCATGTTCTGCAAAGTGTTAGTTCCATATCTCTTGTGGTTCTGTCGCTAGGGCTCCAAGAGCATGGGCTATACTTTTTTCATCACAGTGAGCGCCGAATTATTTGTGCCATTTTTAGCTGGTCAGCATTCCACAGTAACAAATCCTTCTGCTCTGAAAATTTGCTCCTAGGGTCAAAATTTACTGTAGATTTCAAAACTCACATTACTAGAGTTCTAGGAAGTATAGATTTTCCATAAAATATCCCCAAAGTAGGCTTCAAATTACATTTTGATTCCTGGGAAGCCACTTTTAGAAAATTATAGCTCTGGATCTACTTGACTCTGTGAGCTTTTGTTAGAAACCAAGAAAATACTACCCATATGCTACAAAATGTTTCAATCCAGATCTTCCTACCTGTTCTAGTTGCTGAGTTATAAGGCATCAAAAATGGCCAAAATTAATTTATGTGACAAAAATGTCCCATCTTTAAATCTCAAAATGATCATGTGGGACAGCTCACATCATACTCTAACAAAAACCAATGAAAAGAGCATGTCCTGAAATACTAGGGCCTAGTCTAGTAGAGCTTTCAAATTTTGTTCCATGTGATGTTTCTAGCATTATAATTGTTATTTCATTGGCACAATGTTTTATTTTTCTTTTGTTCTTATTACCAATTATATAGTGCAGGACTAGGTGCTATGTGCTAGGCTATACATAATATTTTTATTTATGTTCAACAACATGTAATACATGACTATTATGTTTTCAGATCAAAACTGAAAATGGCCGAATCATCAGATACTAGTAGTGCTCATGTGGGAGAACCCATGGAAACAAAGAAAACTGGAAGCTTGTACTATTGGAAATAAAGAGGGAACAGAGTGTCACCTGAAACATATTCCAGAAAATGTGGTTTGAAACTGTTCACAGAGCTGCCAGTTCAGGAAAGACAACTACTTTTTCTTCAAACAGGAATAGAAGTAGTCCAATTTAAGGAAGATGCATGCATATGCTTGCACCATAAACAGCTTCTTTTGACCAGATATGAGAGTCTGCAGAAACACTGTTGCAACCCATACGAATATCATAAATCAACATTACCCAAAAAATCACTTCAGGCAATTGACATTGCAACAGCTCAACTGTTGAAGGAAGAGACTGGCAAAGACATCAAGCCTGGACAGAAACTTTGTCCTGATTGCAGGAAACAAGAGGGCTGAAATACAAAGAATCAGTTCAACATCATCAAGTGAATAATTTGATCCACCAGAAACACAAAAGCAGAAACTAGACACCAGCTGTTCAGCACTTGACATTTCCCCTGTAAAGCCACAAAAAGTGAGCAAGAGAGATTTACCAGGATATGTCAAAAGAAAGACAAGACAAGCACAAGAAGCTATTGGTCAGAAAATGGCAGCTCTTACAGGGATTGATGTGGGTGAAACGGAAGTTAGCACAAGTCAGCAGAGGTGCAGAAATTGTGAAGATTATGAAATACTGTTGGAAGAATTGAAAAGCCAAATGGAATTATCAGACACAGAAAAGAAACTGCAGATTCTAACTCTGGAGCCTAACAGCTGGTCTATACAACAAACAGCAGAAGAATTTGGAGTTTCTCTTCAAATGGTTAAAACAGCCAGGAAGTTGAAAGCAGAGTCAGGTATTCTTGCAATACCAGGAAAAAAGAAAGGAAAACCACTGCCTGAGGAAGTAGTAGTAAAAGTTCAAAAGTTTTATGATGATGAATTCAGCCGGATGTGCCCAGGGAAGAAAGATTGGGTGTCTGTCAGGATTGATGGAAAAAAACTTCAAAAACAAAAAAAAGACTGACTCTGCTCAGCAATTTTAACGAAATGTACATTGCTTACAAAGATCAAAATGGCCCTGAAATTGGCTTCTCTAAGTTCTGTGAACTTCGACCAAAGTGGTGTGTGACAGTTGGTGTAGCAGGGGTACACAGTGTTTGTGTATGTACAATTCACCAAAATGTGAAACTGATGTTGGCTGGAGCTGATACTCATGAGGATTACAAAACGCTGATACAAAAATGTGTTTGCAATTTGGAGTCAAAAGACTGTATACTAAAACAGTGTGAACTATGCCCTGGAGCACCAGCACTACCTAGATCACCACCTTTCAGCTATTTTTACAGAACAAGGAGAAATGGATCCACAAGAAATGATTGAATATAAACAATGGGTTCACACTGACAGGGACACCTTGATTATGAAACAGTTGTCAGTAGAGGATTTTATCACAGAACTGACTTCAAAAATTATCTTCCTTTGTGGTCATCATTACGTTTCAAATCACCAAAGCACTCACCTGAAGTCCCTAAAGGAGGAAATAAAACCTGAAGAAGCAATAATTTTAATGGATTTTGCAGAGAACTATTCTTTTGGGTACAAGATGCAGCGCAAGGTTTTCACTGGGACAACAGCCAAGCAACACTGCATCCTTTTGTAATGTATCACAAAGTTTCAGATAAAATTAGAAGTGAATGTTTTTGTGTCATCAGTGACTGTCCAAAGCATGATACTGTTGCAGTACATGTCTTTCTGAAGAAGTTGATTGGATTTCTGAAAGAAAATTTTGAAGTAATCAAGCACATTCATTACTTCAGTGATGGTGCTGCAGGCCAGTACAAAAACTACAAAAATTTCATGAACCTTTGTTGGCACAGCAAAGATTTTGGTGGGATAACAGCAGAATGGAACTTTTTGCTACCAGCCGTGGAAAATCAGCATGTGATGGTGTAGGGGGCACTGTGAAAAGATTGGCAGCTTGTGCCAGCTTGCAAAGACCAGTAACTGGTCAGATTCTCACACCTACCAATCTCTGAATTTTGCCAAAAAGATGTACACGGAATTACATTCTTTTTTGTTTCAACTGATGAAATAGAAGCAGAGAGAGAAGCACAGGAAATAAGATTTAGTCATGGGCATACAGTAGCTGGAACTCGAGAAAATCATCATTTTGTTCCAGTAAATGATAAACAGATTCAAGTTAGCCGAGTTTCAAGATCTACATTTGTGGTAGCTTGGAAACATTTGTGAAGTCTGTGAGGAAGAAAAAGATGCATTAATTACATTTATGCACCCTCATGGGCCAGCACGACAGTTCCAGTGGCCATCTAGAAAAGACACTTGTTGGATTCCAGAGCAGCATATCTTGACAACTATTCCTGCTCCTACACAGAGTTGCACAGTTCTGGATCCAGTTAGAAAGTCAAGGAAAAATGAGTTGGTTGGTGGGTGGGACCTGTGGCTGGACCTGCACGGCTATCAGGCATGGCCTCTTGGTGATGGGGTTGCCAATTTCTCAAAAAACTGAAACAGACTTCTTTGTATTAATAAATTATCTTTATCTTTAATAATTATCAATTAGAGAAATTGGCAGTGGATTAGCCAGCATGGACCAACGCAGGAGTGCAAATAAAGTAACAAACATAACACTAGAAACATCACACGGAACAAAATTTCAAAGCTCTACTAGACCTACAAAAAAGCAAGACACCAAAATAAAAAACTAGGCACTAGTATTTCAGGACATGCTCTTTTAATTGGTTTTGTTAGAGTATGGTGTGAGCTGTCTCACATGATCATTTTGAGCTTTAAAGATAAGACATTTTTGTCACAAATTAATTTTGGCCATTTTTGATGCCTTATATCTCAGCAACTAGAACAGGTAGGAAGATCCGGAGTGAAACATTTTGTAGCATATGGGCAGTACTTTCTTGGTTTCTAACAAAAGCTCACAGAGTCAAGTAGATCCAGAGCTATAATTTTCTAAAAGTGGCTTCCCAGGAATCAAAATGTAATTTGAAGTCTACTTTGGGGATATTCATGAAAATCTATACTTCCTAGAGCTCTACTAATGTGAGTTTTGAAATCTACAGTAAATTTTGACCCTATGAGCAAATTTTCAGAGCAGAAGGATTTGTTACTACGGAATGCTGACTAGCTAAAAATGGCACAAATAATTTGGCACTCAATGTGATAGACAAAGTAGCCCATGCTCTTGGAGCAAAGTTATAACAAAATCTGACATGGTGAGGTAGGGACCACAAGTCCACTTGATGTGGAATGACCCTTTAGCCAAATCCAGTCATGTAACTAGCTAGAGAACCTATTATCATTATTATAGAACACCAGTCACATTATTCCAGAGTTAGGGTTTTGCCCATGCTTGTTTGGCATTGATTATAGGTTGATTAACTCATGTGAGATACGTTTGCCATAATTGTCAACATTTGTAGTAATTATTATTTTTATGTTGGTTATTTATTATTTATGCATTTTGATTTCATGAGTAAATTATGTTTTCCAATGACCAATTATGAAGGCATGACTAGTTAATGTTTGTTGATTAATTGTCTATTATGTTGTTATTGTGATTAATGGTGCCTGGTACATGTAACTAATAATCTTGTGTTGTCTAGACAACCAGTTGGGACTCAACTCACATGGTACAGATTCATCAGGCTTGGATTATGGATCCAATCCAGTGGGAGCTACGCAGTCCATTGAGGTTGTGTCAACCACTGTTGGCCACTGGGATCTGCCCTGGACTCAGGCCTGTGACCCTAACCCTACTAACTAGCCAGTGTGTACGGTAAAGTGTATAAAGAAAAAAAACCTCAGGTCATAGGGGTTTGTCAAGTTTGGAGGGTAGCTAGGCTGGGACAAGGGTTCACATTCTGTACAAGTCATTTCTGGTGCTTGTCTCCAACTTGCTTTCTATCCTTTCTGCTGAATCTCACTAAGTGTCATTTGTTTCCAGAGGTTTTGTTAATTGCGATTCATTGCCAGTCTTTTGTTAGGTATGTTTATACTTTTATTTCAGATATAATAAAGAGAAAAAAAACAGTAGTTTACTTCCGTTAGGTTCACCTTTACATTACAGCCCTTTCTTGGACTCTGAGTGGTTGGTTCTCCCACTCATTGGGGAGTCAGATTTAGTCACCTGAACTTGGGGGAAGTCCTTTGCAGATACCTAAGAGACTACCTCTTTGCCCAGTCTCTTGACTATCACGAACCCAGAAACGTGAAAAGGTGCTGGGTGGTTTGACAACACAGATATTTGGGGACTACAGCCTCCGCAACATACTTTTTGGCATTCCCAGCAGGGTAAGTTGAGAGATTGGTTGGAGATAATCAAGTTTAAAAGGGGAACAGTGGAGAATGTCTAATCCAGAGATGACCCAGAGTATGGATGTTGCTGAAGAAGTTAGTGGGCAGTAGGGTGGTGTGATTGTTTAGTTTAAAAAATCAGGAGTGTTAAATAGTTGTCAAATGTCTAAAAATGAGCATTGGTGGTGGTTTTTGGTGGTTGCTGGTGATATCACATCAACCCCCCCACACTATATGTGCCACACCCACATGCGACTCAAAAAAAACTTTATTTTGCCTATTTGGGGGCTCTATAATAGCTAGAAGCACAATCTAAAAAGTGCATCTTATGATGTTTTGATGCTGAGAAGAACAACAATTATTTTCAAAAGTGTACATTGATGTATAAACATTTTCTGAGAGTTAAATTAAAATCAGTAGCTGTTTTTGTCCAACCTACTTTATATTTACTTCTATTTTTCAGAATTTTTATAACCTATTCAATTAACACTAGTTTAATGTCTTCAAGATTTTTAGTTACTTGTGAAACGTAGAAGTCAGACAACAAAAGTCTTACATGGTGGCCATAGTTTTCCATCCATTGACAGTTTTCCTAATGGAAAATTACCTACCACTGGACAAGTTGTTCAGTGTCTACCTAAGGAGCCAAACTGGAAAACCAAGGAAAACATCACAAAAGTTGCAGATGAGTTGAGGAAACAATGGATTTGGTGTAATGTTTATCCACTATCCTTGCGCACCATTGAGACAAAGGTGGACAAACTAGCAGCAGACTTTTCATGGTAAGTCATCATAACTTTCTATCCTGGGTAGTACTAAATTAATTACAAGAATGTCTTCTTAGCCAATAGTAAATTTTTTATTTTAAATATAATTTTGTTGTGATGTGCTCTGTAAAACTGTGAATTAATTTATCTATGTATTTCAGCCAAAATTTCTAAACTAAAAAATATTTAAGCGATTTGTGACCACAATTTTTAATTTCTAATTAAGAAAATAATATTGATTTTTTTAATATTTCAACTTCAAAAATGCATCAACAGGTTTCATCGATACTCTGTCACAAAGAGAGGTTCAACCTATTTGGCAAAACTAGAATTTTGTCAAAGAGCTTGATTGTTTATTTGATATTTTTTCTGAAGATCTTTCTCAATGACAAAAATTGGAGGAGTTTAAACTGAGGATGACTCAGGATGATTTCTCCTTCTATGAGGATCAAAAATCTGTGAGGTTAGGATACTGTTCAAGATTTGAGGAAAAGCTCACAGAGGCAGATGTTAGATACAGGAGAAGAATAACTGACAAACAAGTGGAATTATGGTTAGTCAGAGAGTACATCATGACTTGAACCATTTTAATTAAACCTTTGATATAATATATATATATATATATATATATATATATATATATATATATATATAATCAAAGGTTAATTAAAATGGTTCAAGTCATGATGTACTCTCTGACTAACCATAAATTCCACTTGTTTGTCAGTTATTCTTCTCCTGTATCTAACATCTGCCTCTGTGAGCTTTTCCTCAAATCTTGAACAGTATCCTAACCTCACAGATTTTTGATCATCATAGAAGGAGAAATCATCCTGAGTCATCCTCAGTTTAAACTCCTCCAATTTTGTCATTGAGAAAGATCTTCAGAAAAAATATCAAAAAAACAATCAAGCTCTTTGACAAAATTCTAGTTTTGCCAAATAGGTTGAACCTCTCTTTGTGACAGAGTATCGATGAAACCTGTTGATGCATTTTTGAAGTTGAAATATTAAAAAAATCAATTATTTTCTTAATTAGAAATTAAAAATTGTGGTCAAAATCGCTTAAATATTTTTTAGTTTAGAAATTTTGGCTGAAATACATAGATAAATTAATTCACAGTTTTACAGAGCACATCACAACAAAATTATATTTAAAATAAAAAATTTACTATTGGCTAAGAAGACATTCTTGTAATTAATTAGTACTACCCAGGATAGAAAGTTATGATGACTTACCATGAAAAGTCTGCTGCTAGTTTGTCCACCTTTGTCTCAATGGTGCGCAGGATAGTGGATAAACATTACACCAAATCCATTGTTTCCTCAACTCATCTGCAACTTTTGTGATGTTTTCCTTGGTTTTCCAGTTTGGCTCCTTAGGTAGACACTGAACAACTTGTCCAGTGGTAGGTAATTTTCCATTAGGAAAACTGTCAATGGATGGAAAACTATGGCCACCATGTAAGACTTTTGTTGTCTGACTTCTACGTTTCACAAGTAACTAAAAATCTTGAAGACATTAAACTAGTGTTAATTGAATAGGTTATAAAAATTCTGAAAAATAGAAGTAAATATAAAGTAGGTTGGACAAAAACAGCTACTGATTTTAATTTAACTCTCAGAAAATGTTTATACATCAATGTACACTTTTGAAAATAATTGTTGTTCTTCTCAGCATCAAAACATCATAAGATGCACTTTTTAGATTGTGCTTCTAGCTATTATAGAGCCCCCAAATAGGCAAAATAAAGTTTTTTTTGAGTCGCATGTGGGTGTGGCACATATAGTGTGGGGGGGTTGATGTGATATCACCAGCAACCACCAAAAACCACCACCAATGCTCATTTTTAGACATTTGACAACTATTTAACACTCCTGATTTTTTAAACTAAACAATCACTCCACCCTACTGCCCACTAACTTCTTCAGCAACATCCATACTCTGGGTCATCTCTGGATTAGACATTCTCCACTGTTCCCCTTTTAAACTTGATTATCTCCAACCAATCTCTCAACTTACCCTGCTGGGAATGCCAAAAAGTATGTTGCGGAGGCTGTAGTCCCCAAATATCTGTGTTGTCAAACCACCCAGCACCTTTTCACGTTTCTGGGTTCGTGATAGTCAAGAGACTGGGCAAAGAGGTAGTCTCTTAGGTATCTGCAAAGGACTTCCCCCAAGTTCAGGTGACTAAATCTGACTCCCCAATGAGTGGGAGAACCAACCACTCAGAGTCCAAGAAAGGGCTGTAATGTAAAGGTGAACCTAACGGAAGTAAACTACTGTTTTTTTTCTCTTTATTATATCTGAAATAAAAGTATAAACATACCTAACAAAAAAGACTGGCAATGAATCGCAATTAACAAAACCTCTGGAAAACAAATGACACTTAGTGAGATTCAGCAGAAAGGATAGAAAGCAAGTTGGAGACAAGCACCAGAAATGACTTGTACAGAATGTGAACCCTTGTCCCAGCCTAGCTACCCTCCAAACTTGACAAACCCCTATGACCTGAGGTTTTTTTTCTTTATACACTTTACCGTACACACTGGCTAGTTAGTAGGGTTAGGGTCACAGGCCTGAGTCCAGGGCAGATCCCAGTGGCCAACAGTGGTTGACACAACCTCAATGGACTGCGTAGCTCCCACTGGATTGGATCCATAATCCAAGCCTGATGAATCTGTACCATGTGAGTTGAGTCCCAACTGGTTGTCTAGACAACACAAGATTATTAGTTACATGTACCAGGCACCATTAATCACAATAACAACATAATAGACAATTAATCAACAAACATTAACTAGTCATGCCTTCATAATTGGTCATTGGAAAACATAATTTACTCATGAAATCAAAATGCATAAATAATAAATAACCAACATAAAAATAATAATTACTACAAATGTTGACAATTATGGCAAACGTATCTCACATGAGTTAATCAACCTATAATCAATGCCAAACAAGCATGGGCAAAACCCTAACTCTGGAATAATGTGACTGGTGTTCTATAATAATGATAATAGGTTCTCTAGCTAGTTACATGACTGGATTTGGCTAAAGGGTCATTCCACATCAAGTGGACTTGTGGTCCCTACCTCACCATGTCAGATTTTGTTATAACTTTGCTCCAAGAGCATGGGCTACTTTGTCTATCACATTGAGTGCCAAATTATTTGTGCCATTTTTAGCTAGTCAGCATTCCGTAGTAACAAATCCTTCTGCTCTGAAAATTTGCTCATAGGGTCAAAATTTACTGTAGATTTCAAAACTCACATTAGTAGAGCTCTAGGAAGTATAGATTTTCAATGAAATATCCCCAAAGTAGACTTCAAATTACATTTTGATTCCTGGGAAGCCACTTTTAGAAAATTATAGCTCTGGATCTACTTGACTCTGTGAGCTTTTGTTAGAAACCAAGAAAGTACTGCCCATATGCTACAAAATGTTTCACTCCGGATCTTCCTACCTGTTCTAGTTGCTGAGATATAAGGCATCAAAAATGGCCAAAATTAATTTGTGACAAAAATGTCTTATCTTTAAAGCTCAAAATGATCATGTGAGACAGCTCACACCATACTCTAACAAAAACCAATTAAAAGAGCATGTCCTGAAATACTAGTGCCTAGTTTTTTATTTTGGTGTCTTGCTTTTTTGTAGGTCTAGTAGAGCTTTGAAATTTTGTTCCGTGTGATGTTTCTAGTGTTATGTTTGTTACTTTATTTGCACTCCTGCGTTGGTCCATGCTGGCTAATCCACTGCCAATTTCTCTAATTGATAATTATTAAAGATAAAGATAATTTATTAATACAAAGAAGTCTGTTTCAGTTTTTTGAGAAATTGGCAACCCCATCACCAAGAGGCCATGCCTGATAGCCGTGCAGGTCCAGCCACAGGTCCCACCCACCAACCAACTCATTTTTCCTTGACTTTCTAACTGGATCCAGAACTGTGCAACTCTGTGTAGGAGCAGGAATAGTTGTCAAGATATGCTGCTCTGGAATCCAACAAGTGTCTTTTCTAGATGGCCACTGGAACTGTCGTGCTGGCCCATGAGGGTGCATAAATGTAATTAATGCATCTTTTTCTTCCTCACAGACTTCACAAATGTTTCCAAGCTACCACAAATGTAGATCTTGAAACTCGGCTAACTTGAATCTGTTTATCATTTACTGGAACAAAATGATGATTTTCTCGAGTTCCAGCTACTGTATGCCCATGACTAAATCTTATTTCCTGTGCTTCTCTCTCTGCTTCTATTTCATCAGTTGAAACAAAAAAGAATGTAATTCCGTGTACATCTTTTTGGCAAAATTCAGAGATTGGTAGGTGTGAGAATCTGACCAGTTACTGGTCTTTGCAAGCTGGCACAAGCTGCCAATCTTTTCACAGTGCCCCCTACACCATCACATGCTGATTTTCCACGGCTGGTAGCAAAAAGTTCCATTCTGCTGTTATCCCACCAAAATCTTTGCTGTGCCAACAAAGGTTCATGAAATTTTTGTAGTTTTTGTACTGGCCTGCAGCACCATCACTGAAGTAATGAATGTGCTTGATTACTTCAAAATTTTCTTTCAGAAATCCAATCAACTTCTTCAGAAAGACATGTACTGCAACAGTATCATGCTTTGGACAGTCACTGATGACACAAAAACATTCACTTCTAATTTTATCTGAAACTTTGTGATACATTACAAAAGGATGCAGTGTTGCTTGGCTGTTGTCCCAGTGAAAACCTTGCGCTGCATCTTGTACCACAAAAGAATAGTTCTCTGCAAAATCCATTAAAATTATTGCTTCTTCAGGTTTTATTTCCTCCTTTAGGGACTTCAGGTGAGTGCTTTGGTGATTTGAAACGTAATGATGACCACAAAGGAAGATAATTTTTGAAGTCAGTTCTGTGATAAAATCCTCTACTGACAACTGTTTCATAATCAAGGTGTCCCTGTCAGTGTGAACCCATTGTTTATATTCAATCATTTCTTGTGGATCCATTTCTCCTTGTTCTGTAAAAATAGCTGAAAGGTGGTGATCTAGGTAGTGCTGGTGCTCCAGGGCATAGTTCACACTGTTTTAGTATACAGTCTTTTGACTCCAAATTGCAAACACATTTTTGTATCAGCGTTTTGTAATCCTCATGAGTATCAGCTCCAGCCAACATCAGTTTCACATTTTGGTGAATTGTACATACACAAACACTGTGTACCCCTGCTACACCAACTGTCACACACCACTTTGGTCGAAGTTCACAGAACTTAGAGAAGCCAATTTCAGGGCCATTTTGATCTTTGTAAGCAATGTACATTTCGTTAAAATTGCTGAGCAGCAGTCTTTTTTTTGTTTTTGAAGTTTTTTTCCATCAATCCTGACAGACACCCAATCTTTCTTCCCTGGGCACATCCGGCTGAATTCATCATCATCATAAAACTTTTGAACTTTTACTACTACTTCCTCAGGCAGTGGTTTTCCTTTCTTTTTTCCTGGTATTGCAAGAATACCTGACTCTGCTTTCAACTTCCTGGCTGTTTTAACCATTTGAAGAGAAACTCCAAATTCTTCTGCTGTTTGTTGTATAGACCAGCTGTTAGGCTCCAGAGTTAGAATCTGCAGTTTCTTTTCTGTGTCTGATAATTCCATTTGGCTTTTCAATTCTTCCAACAGTATTTCATAATCTTCACAATTTCTGCACCTCTGCTGACTTGTGCTAACTTCCGTTTCACCCACATCAATCCCTGTAAGAGCTGCCATTTTCTGACCAATAGCTTCTTGTGCTTGTCTTGTCTTTCTTTTGACATATCCTGGTAAATCTCTCTTGCTCACTTTTTGTGGCTTTACAGGGGAAATGTCAAGTGCTGAACAGCTGGTGTCTAGTTTCTGCTTTTGTGTTTCTGGTGGATCAAATTATTCACTTGATGATGTTGAACTGATTCTTTGTATTTCAGCCCTCTTGTTTCCTGCAATCAGGACAAAGTTTCTGTCCAGGCTTGATGTCTTTGCCAGTCTCTTCCTTCAACAGTTGAGCTGTTGCAATGTCAATTGCCTGAAGTGATTTTTTGGGTAATGTTGATTTATGATATTCGTATGGGTTGCAACAGTGTTTCTGCAGACTCTCATATCTGGTCAAAAGAAGCTGTTTATGGTGCAAGCATATGCATGCATCTTCCTTAAATTGGACTACTTCTATTCCTGTTTGAAGAAAAAGTAGTTGTCTTTCCTGAACTGGCAGCTCTGTGAACAGTTTCAAACCACATTTTCTGGAATATGTTTCAGGTGACACTCTGTTCCCTCTTTATTTCCAATAGTACAAGCTTCCAGTTTTCTTTGTTTCCATGGGTTCTCCCACATGAGCACTACTAGTATCTGATGATTCGGCCATTTTCAGTTTTGATCTGAAAACAATAATAGTCATGTATTACATGTTGTTGAACATAAATAAAAATATTATGTATAGCCTAGCACATAGCACCTAGTCCTGCACTATATAATTGGTAATAAGAACAAAAGAAAAATAAAACATTGTGCCAATGAAATAACAATTATAATGCTAGAAACATCACATGGAACAAAATTTGAAAGCTCTACTAGACTAGGCCCTAGTATTTCAGGACATGCTCTTTTCATTGGTTTTTGTTAGAGTATGATGTGAGCTGTCCCACATGATCATTTTGAGATTTAAAGATGGGACATTTTTGTCACATAAATTAATTTTGGCCATTTTTGATGCCTTATAACTCAGCAACTAGAACAGGTAGGAAGATCTGGATTGAAACATTTTGTAGCATATGGGTAGTATTTTCTTGGTTTCTAACAAAAGCTCACAGAGTCAAGTAGATCCAGAGCTATAATTTTCTAAAAGTGGCTTCCCAGGAATCAAAATGTAATTTGAAGCCTACTTTGGGGATATTTTATGGAAAATCTATACTTCCTAGAACTCTAGTAATGTGAGTTTTGAAATCTACAGTAAATTTTGACCCTAGGAGCAAATTTTCAGAGCAGAAGGATTTGTTACTGTGGAATGCTGACCAGCTAAAAATGGCACAAATAATTCGGCGCTCACTGTGATGAAAAAAGTATAGCCCATGCTCTTGGAGCCCTAGCGACAGAACCACAAGAGATATGGAACTAACACTTTGCAGAACATGGTGAGGTGGGGCACTTTTCCAAAATTGGTCCACTTGACGTGGAATGACCCTAAAGGAAACTCCAGGGCTCCAGCATGCACTGCAAACTGGGCAATAAGTAAAGGTCTGATGTCTGATTCTAACCTGGCTGGATTTATTACACCTATCTATCTATACTCAGTCACAGTTTCAAAAAACCTATATATAAGTCTACTTTTAATAATAATAATTAATACTAATAATGATGGTGAAATACAAATGACAATACTACAATAACTAGGAATAAGAATTATGAACAAGTCTTTATTCCTATTGTATACTGGCCAAGGATTACAAGCTAGAGCACTTAACATCATACCTTTAAAGGCTTTCCAAACCCCCTTGGCTTCCAAAAGGACACGTCTGTATTAACCCTAAAGGGATGACTGATACATATTGGTAACCTTTCAAATACACGCTGCTACGGTGGCGGCGTAGGCCGTAGTCCCCAAGTATCTGTTTTTCCAACCACCCAGCACCTTTTCACTTTTCTGGGTTCGGAATAGTCAAGAGACTGGGCAAAGATGTAATCTCCTCTGGTATCTAGGAAAGCCTCTCTGGTCAGTGGTTTATTTCCAGATTATTCAGGTCTGACTCGCACATTAACTGTAAAGGACTTCCCCTAGTGCAGGTGTCTCAATCTGACTCTCCACTGAGTAAGAGACCCAACCGCTCAGGGTCCAAGAAAGGGCTAGAATTCAAAGGTAGACCTAATAGAAGTAAACTACTTGTGTTTTTCTCTTTATTATATCTGAAATAAACAACTATTCAGTGTGACAGTATAAACATAACAAAAGGACTGGCAATGAATCGCACTTGACAAAACACCTGGAGCCCCAATAACCCTTAGTGAGATTTGGCAGAAAGGATAGAAAACAAGTGGGAGACAAGTACTGGAAATGACTTGCACAGAATGTTAACCCTTGTCCCAGCTTAACTATCCTCCAAACTTGACCCCCCCTTTTATGACCTGAGTTCCAATTCCTTTATTGGCTGGCTAGTTAGTAGGGTTAGGATCACAGGCCTGATTTCAGGGCAGATCCAGTGGCCAACAGTGGTTGACACAAACTGCGTAGCTCCCACTGGATTGGATCCACAATCCGAGCCTGATGAATCTGGACCATGTGAGTTGAATCCCAACTGGTTTGCCTAGATGACACAAGATTATTAGTTACATGCACCAAGCACCATTAATCACAATAATAACATAACAGGCAATTAACCACAAACATTAACTGGAATCATGACTTCATAATTGATCACTGGAAAACATAATTTACTCATGAAATCAAAGCACATAAATAATAAATAACCAACATAAAAAATAATAACTACAAACATTGACAATTATGGCAAACCTATCTCACATGAGTTAATCAACCTATAATCATTGCCAAACAAGCATGGGCAAAAACCTAACTCTGGAATAATATGACTGGTGACCTATAATAATGATAATTGGTTCTCTAGCTAGTTACATGACAGGGTGGCAAACCTATCTATACTCAGTCACAGTTTCAACAACCTATATGTATGTCTACTCTTAATAATAATTAACCATGATAATGATGGTGAAATACAAATGAACTCTAGCCAAGGATTACAGAGACTCATACCTTTAAAGGCTTTCCACACTTCCTTGGCTTCTGACAGGACATCCGTATTAATGGTCTATTCGGGTTTCATAACCTTAATCCTAATTACCATTAATGGTTTCCTAACTAAACTCCTGTGGGGAAAGAAAACTTGTGAGGTGACCCAGATAGGACTTGAAAATTAGGGTGAAGTTTTTGTGAAAAACTCCATAACCCCCAAAAAGGGGAATTTGAAAATCAAGGGGGGGTTGTGAGAAACTTCACAACCCCCACAACGCATTCATAACTTAACCCTACAAACAATTCTGGCGTTATAGGGTTACTCTCAGCCTGTCTATCTGGCAATCTATTCAGGTTTCATAACCTTTTAATAGGTTTCCAAGATCAAATACAGGCTAGCACACTTACAGTATTTTTACAGTTAACAGGCTTGAGAAGAACCAGATAGGACTTGAAAATTAGGGTGGGGGTTTTGCGAAAAACTTCAACCCCCCCCCCCCCCCCCCCCCCCCCCTTGCTGCAGATAACATAACCCTGCAAATGCTCCAGAATGTGTTTAGAAATGCTGCGGAATGATTTGAGCTGTGCAGGGATACTGATGGGTGTCACGTCGAATCCTACTCTTAATTATTTAATAAATGTTACCACTTTATCATTTTATGATTGAATTCCATATAATTTCCAAGTGCTTCATAAAAATAGATCCTGACTTTATGTACACGCTGTATAAGGAAGAACAAGAGTATGGTGCAGAGTTAATAAAACCTATTTAGAAACTACTGATACATTTCTAAGTTTAAACTTTATAGCAATGCTCCTTGAAATTTTTTCATGATATAGCTACCCAATTTACATCATCACTCCATTGCAAATTCTTATCTAGCATTACACCAAGAAATTTGTTCAGTACACTCCTTTACAGTGATTTCATCAAAATTAAGTTCATCAATATACACATTTCTTTTATTAGTGAAAATCATGAAATTTGTTCTACTAGTATTTAGGAAGAGTTTATTGGTGGTCAACCATTTCATTACACTGATAAATTCTGATTTAAATATATTCTTAGCTGAATTAACATCTTTGCAAGAAAAAGACATGGTTGTTTCATCTGCAAACATTATGAAGTTAAGTATATCAGATGAATGTGGAAGGTCATTTATATAGCTAATAAAAATAACAGTGAACCCAAAACTGAGCCCTGTGGCATACCATGTTTGACAAGTATTTTACTTAAGCAAACCTTATTTACTATTGCCATTTATAGGTCCATTTATAATTTTTGTTTAATATTTCATTAAATATGAAGGGAAAAATAAGTTAAAAATAAAATGGTCAGTTCATATGAATTTCAGGTATAAGGAAATTAATAATGCAAAATAATAAACCAGATCCTATTACATCATATACAAGTAATTGCTTAGGCTCAGGTGACTGTTTGTAAAATTTTACTACTAGGAATTTTGTAAGTTTCAAAAACTTTCATTTTCATAAAATGAATATCTGCACATTCTTGAATAAGGGTGCTTGCTGTAATTTAATTGTTTAAGAAAAATGTAGAATAATGCAAAAATGTTGAGAAAAGCAATTTAAAATGCAGTTGGTGATGTTAGCAAATGATTTGCTTCAATATGACACTGGTATCTGGAAGTAGTATGGAGTTTGAGATGTTGAAATGGGAAACCCTACTCACTTCAAATTTCTTTTAATTCCCAATTATTTTGCATGAAGGAAATTCCAAAAATACTGAAATGAGAACTCTCCATGTAAAAATAAATTTTACCAATTAGTGTATATTAAAACATTAGCTACTTTTCTGCATACTGATTTCAAATTTCTATTTTTAGTCAGGTCCCAGCAAACTTGCCTGAACTCAATGAAAACAATTGATATAAGAAGCCACAACTTCATTTTTGGGTGATAAATGCTTAAATTTTGTTTTGTTTTACTGTTTACTGCCAAAAATACCCAATAAACTTTTAAAATTTACCTAAAGTTAAAAATTCCCAAACTTTCTGTGGAAAATTTCATCCCTTTGCAACCCTACAGGTGACACTCAGAGTTATCCCAGCTACCAGTTATAATGTATAAACTAGAACTTAGGCTTTATGGAGATATTCATATACTTTGTCATTGTACAGTACCGTACACTATAGTCACCTTTGACTCATTTTAAAATGCTAGTGAATTAAGAGTATTCCTTGCCTTATTTTAAGAAATTGTTTATTTTTCAGTCATTTGATCAGTTGGGAGCGCAATATGAAGTTATGGAATTGGATAGGCATCCAAGTGGGAATGAGATTCAGGATGTTCTTGACCAAATGACAGGAACCAGATCAGTAAGTGATGTTCCATTGTAAAATATATTCATTTTGACAATTGGAACCTCTGCTTAATAATTAACCCAATCATAATAATGAAATCGTGGCTTGGTGTAATACAACTATTTAAATGCAAGACCACAAATTTCTAAAGCAACTAGCTACATGCCCTTAATCATCACTAGAATAAACTGTAACACAACCTGAAAGATTGTATGATATAATGACAATGGGGTTTGCCTTTTAACTGGGCAGCCATTCTGCTTGAAATTTTTTAAAAATATTAAAAAGCAAGTACCATATTCTTCACTCACATATACAGGTAGCCCTCGATTTACGCCGGGGTTAGGTTCTTGGGGGGGACAGGCGCAAAGGCCCCTGCATTGATGTTTTTTGGCAGTGGTGTAATGCAGAAGTTTTAGTTGGCTTTTGAAGGTCCTGGACTCTACACTTGCAAGAATCCGTTGTAGATCACTGGTCTTCATAATTTTTAGAGGAGGGTCTTCTTTCTCTTCCTCCTGCTGTTGGCTAAGTTCTGCAGCTAACTCTTCAAGGTCTTCATTTGAAAGAGTCTCTGCATGACTTCCAAGAGCTCAGTTACATCTTCAACTGTAACTTCTTCTAACCGTGCCTCTTGTGCCAGCCTGCTGATGTCTTCTACAACATTCTGTCGTGGCTCGAATCCTCTGAAGTCATGCATGAAATCTGGGAGAAGTTTACGCCACACTCCATTTAGATAATTGACAGTCACTTCTTGCCAGGCTGTGTTAATGTGATTGATGCCCTTTAAGACATCAAATGACCACCAATATTCTTTGATGGTAATGTTGGACATGTCTAAAGCTTTTACCATTTCTCTAAATGTTTGCCATAGGTAATAAGCTTTAAAGGTGGCTATTACTCCCTGGTCCATGGGTTGCAAAACTGATGTTGTATTAGGGGGCATGGCATGTAGACAACATTAACTTTAAATACAGTACAGTACTAGCTGTACAGCACTTATACAGTATATATATATATATTTATTGTATATACAGTTTATATATACAGTAGTTACATATTTTTACCATTTTTGATGATTTTAAATTTTTAATTTATAAAAAAATTGCAAAAATAAATATTCATGGCCTTGTGGATAGTGACTGCTGCTATTGCGAATTGGCGCAAATCTGACCAGTGCAAAACAAGGGTTATCTGTATAGTATAGATTAAAAGCTTAATTCTCTTTTTTTTTGTGTATGCATGCTCATGAATGCTTTAAAAAAAAAACTGCAGTTGCTACTATCAACCAATCACATCTATTTTCATTCCTCATTTTGGTGTGTTTTTGCATGTAAATTCTGAAATTTACAAAAACTCACTCCGTGCTTCTGTTGGAGCTAATTTACATTACTAGTGTTTTCAGAGCATGAAAGGGAGGATAGCACCTATCCTCTCTCTGGTGCTTGGGGAGGGAACATGCTTCCCCAGTAGTGAGACTTTTAAGTTGGTGGAGGAGACTGGTCTCATTCTTTTGGAGTGCTTTTGTCCACATTTTCCTTTCCTTCCTTCACACATTAGTTATAATTATTTAAGTTTTAGCCTTAATTATTATTAATTCGTATATTTAGCATGAATACCCTCATTGTTGCAGCACCAGAGATTACTTTGTCAATCATTTAATCATCAATGCTTGAAAAATTATGTTCATTTAGGTGACTTTTTAGTCTTGGAAAGTGGTAAAAATAAGGAGCAAGGTCAGGAGAGTATGGTGAGTGGGTGCATTGTGTTGGAGAATCCAATTTTTTCTCTGCCAACAGCTCAGGTTGCTTTCTGTGGATTGCCTCTTGGAAACAATGGAGGATATTTCTACAAATCTCTGTCACAATTCATTATACATTCAGCATTTTACCACACAGACCTGTTGATGAATTATGCAATGATAACTATGGAAGTTAAGAAAATCACTATCATATTTGCAGAGAGCAAAGAAATTACAGGTATATGACCAGTCATGGCTGGAGCTCCATTCGTGATAATGAACATCAGTTTGTTAATGGGTAATGGTGTATTATTAACAGTCTTGGAATGCCTGGAAAATGTCCTATCCTAGAATTTTTCCTTCAACGGTATGATCTTGGGCAATTCCTCCTTAGCAGTCACATTTTTAAATGCTATTCTTATGAAAATGTGCAGCTGGGATGTGTCAATAACTAAGGATGTACCAATATCGCTTTTTAGCCAATAACTGATACCGATAATTAAAAACAGTATTGCCCACTAACCGATACCAATATCTAGTTAGGGTTTATTAGTTTGTCATATTTTTGTAACGTAATCATAATTTATTTTCTGTGTTGAAAATTTGGCAACAAAGCAATAATCCTTTTCATTAAAGATGGCAATACTGCATTAGATGTCATAGTTTTGTTTGTTATACAATTGGACTGCAGGCCTATCTTGGGCTTAGTAAATGTGTTTTTTAACCAGCTAGCTGGGTTAATATTGTGAGCTATGACTACAAGATAGTTTTTTTGGTTTTCTAGGCTTTATACCTATTTCTCAAAGGATTTACACTTGGTTGTTTGAAAGGAAAATTGGGTAAAACTTAGTGCTACATTTCTTAGAACCTAGGCAGGGGTATGCTGGGTTCGCCCGAACTGGTTGTTAAATTTTGATTGGATCACTGAACTGTGTGTTTGTTTTTAACATATTTAACAGTTAGTAGAAATTTATCTTGAAATTTGCAATTTGTCAGTCAGTCTTGATGAATTTTACAAAGTGTTTAAACACACTCAGTTTCAAGACAACCAAAGTATCAGTTCAAATACTGCAGGACTGCCTAGAAATAAGCTGATTCAGAGTGTAGTTGACAAAATGACAGCCAGGCTTTTATCTACAAGTCATTTCAATTTGAAGCAAGTTACTGAAAGCTGGTTTCACTGTGAGGACCTCCTAGCACTTTTTGATTTACTGGAACCAACATCTTGGAAATATGATGAAATCTTATTACCATGGCTGGAAGGTGAAAAAAAGATAAGGCAGTTGAATGAACTCGTAAAATTTGAAATTGACATCAATGACTTTCAGGATTTTGTTGATTCAAATGTGAAATCAAAGAATATTCCTCTTCCACCTACCATTGCTAAAGCTAAGGAAATAATGAGCACAATTGCTATTAGCAGCACAGAAGCAGAACGAGGCTTTAGTGTTATGAATGATATTGCAAAAGCAGAAAGAAGCAAACTTTCTGTTAATCATATTTCCAGTCTGATGACAATAAAAATACTAGGAAAGCCTGTAGCAAACTGGGATGCTGTGCCATATGTCAAGACTTGGCTAAGAAGTCATTGTCAAGCTGATGATACTAGAGTTCATGAGAAAACTGATACTCAACCATCGCAGAATGAACTGGCTATATGGAAACTTCTTGAATGAGACAGCATGATTGAGAAGGTAAATTTATATCTAAATTTTTTTTTAATTTTTTCAGGATTTTATAGAAAAATATAAGTAGTATCACAAGCAGTGGTTGTTTCAATATTTATTTATTTTTTGATGAAAAATTAGTTTTTTAGATAAAATTTTGTCATTAGTGAGTATAAAAAATGTTAAATAATTTCTGCCAAAATGTTACAAAATGCTATTTGGAAAAGCTAAAATGCGTTGGCTTCTGGGGCTCCACCCTGGACCCTGCTGGGGGAGCTACTGCTCACCCCAGACCCCCTAGCTTAATGACTCTTGCTGATTTACACCCCTACTTGTACCAGAACTGGTGGTTAAGAAATTGGCAGTACACCCCTGGACCTAGGCTATGATTAACTTGCAGCATTAAGCCAAACATAACTTATGTCTATATCCTGACCTATTTAAAAATGTGTATATTGTCTATCGCACATCTGTTTGGAGGAAACATTGCCAGTGCTGCTAGAAATTGGCTCTCTCCTGAACATACAGAGCAGCTGCTATTTTTACATGAGAACTTAACCCTTGTGAAAAAATAACAAGTTATGTGAAGTGATAAAACCATAAAATATTGGAAATTTCATCTTCTAAATAGTCTTTTATTCATAATTTTGGAAAAATCGTACTTTTGAAATATCGGTACATCCCTATCAATAATATCTGTCGACTCATTTAAGTGAAAAGAAAATGCCCTAATTTATATCTTTATTTAGTTACACTCTCAAATCCTCACCCATCACTTCTGAAAGGTCTCATAACTGTGTGTCAGGATAGCTGAATCTCCTTAATAGCTGAAGTTTATCAGATTTATTTTTAAGTGATCAAACAATGAGTCTGCTGCCTCCAAAAATGCATCTTTTGCTGTCAAATAGTTTCATGTGCTTAGCTAACACGTGCCTCACCCGGAAGAATGCAACTGTGGCTGCCTTTGATTTCTCGATGGACCTAGTGAATATAGATTATTGGACAGCAAGTCAAAACTTCAATTCCTTCATCTTTAGCTTGCGCAGTTCACTTTTGATGAAAGTCACTCTTTATTTCTTGTGAGCAGGTTTGAAATGCCTCCCAACATTTCCCCTCTTAGCAACAGCTGCAGTCAAATGGCAGATAAAGATAGTATTTTATGTTGGTATGGTTAGGTGGAGAGAATGATCAATGATAAAATTGATAAAAGTGTGTAATAGTGAGTGTGTAGGTGTGAGAAGTAGGCTGTATAAATGATAGAAGAATTAGTGAATGCATGAATAAATGTGGCACAAGAGTTAATGAGAAACAGAGAGGAATGGAAGCGGTTTGAGAGGCATAGATGTGCGTAAATAGAGACTTCTAATCTTTTAATGAGATAATACTCTATCCCTAATGTTTGGTTGGTATCTTCTCTCTGGTGGTCCCAATGAGTCCTTGTGTGCAGAGTTGTAATTACAGGTAATTGAATAACTGGTAATTAATTACTTTTCTCAGTATTATAGAGACTTCTCTCTGTAGTACCAGTCTTTTTTCTTTCTTTTATCTGGTATCAATGTTTGGTTCCCATTTTTAAAAGTGAGCGATATCTAGCAATAGCTTGTGTCAACCCCGAATGTAAAATTCTGGAATCAAGTAAAGATAAGCTCCCCCAACCTTTTTTAGTTAGCTTTATAAGGCTAACTAACGAAAATATCACGACCTAACCTAACCAATTGTCAAGGGCGTACAGTTGACCTAACGATTGGTTAGGTTGTCGTGATATTTTCGTTAGTTAGCCTTATAAAGCTAACTAAAATAGGTTGGGGGTGCTTATCTTTACCTGATCCAAAATTCTGTTCAAGCTTTCTTTACCTTGGGTAATATTCGAGTTTTTCTCCTATATACAGGATATAGAATCCATCTGATTTCATATTTTCAGAGTATTTAATCTTGTCCTATAAAGTCCTATAAAAACTTGTACGTTCCTAAACAATATAGTTCTGTACTTGTTAGTATTGTGTGCAATAAAAGAAAAACATCATGTTAGGTTAGCTTATTTTTCATCTCTACTTCTTGCTTATTCTTTCTATCCATCTTTTATTTTTCCTATTATTTTCATAACTACTTTCATTTTGTGCTAACATCTCCCAACTTACTACTCCAGATTTGATTATTTTTTCAAGAGGTTAAAACTTTACTCAACATTACCCATCTCTAACATTTCCTAACAACCTCTCCCACCAACAGCCAATTATTATCATCTCTTGTATACTTACCTACCTTTAACATTACTCTTCTCATCTCTCTCTCACATGAATGTCTTTTATTTGATTTTCTTGTTACTGTAATACTTAATTTTGTATGGATGTGAGAGATATCATTAGCCTAATTTGTTTGTGATTCATTGAAAATTTGTATCAGTGTGTGGTCATTGGATTTTCATGCTTGTGATTGGTTGAAATCTGCATGATTTTGAAGAGTATTGTCAGGTGTCTCATATTTTATGTATCAAGCCCATACAGGATGTATAAAAAACTAAATTCTTAGTAGTATGAGGAAAACTACTAGCTACACAGTGAAAGTTGTGACACTTTCTGTAGTGAAGAGGTGCAAGTATTCAAGTGTAGATTTGTAGTGTCTAGACAAATTGAGTATTAACCAAAGTTTCAGTCTAACCCTTTTGAAATATAAATTATGAACACCGTCAGTAACAACTAACTTGATGACCTCCATATTTTAAGAGTCCTTGTATACAAGTTTTTTGAAAACTGGACCAATGTCAAACTGCATGATTACATTTGAACTATGAACTGTGAAATGATTGTATTGGTGCTTCCTTTAATGTTGCATTTGTTGTGCACGTTTAATGTTACCATATATGTTTCGTATCTTTTAATGTACAGTATTTCACAATTTCAGTATAAACTACGTCAAATGATTTCTTGTTTTTGATATTTAATGATTTACATCATGGTTCTACCACTAATTATATTGGTGATAGTTAATTTTATCAGAATCTAATATTAAAAACATTTATTAGATTCTTCAAATTTTTTTCATTATTTTTAGTTAAACCATTGAAGATGTAACTATAAAATGGAAATTTATATCCAAATTTTTGCGGAAAAAAACAAAGGAAATTTAATTTCTGGGTTTATCATCTTTTGTTTAAACTTTTTTTGAACCACAAGATGATAATGTGAGGTAGGAATATTACTTTTGCCTTATACCATGGTATTTCCAGTGATGGTGGAACATCAGCGTGCAAGGCGTGGGGGGGAGTAGGATTGATTAGCATACTATTAGAATACATTTACTAGATTTGTGAACATGCTAAAGTGCTACAGTTACGAACTTACAATTTACGAAATATATTACAAAGCCCAAACACAAAGTAAATGTTTACTTACTTTTTACTTGTTTTTCAAAGTTTAAAATGTCAAAATATCTTCGCTGCACCCCCTGTTCCGCCACCTATGGCCATATCAGTAACGTTCTGGCATCCCACCCTCTGAACCCGAGATAAATTCCAGCTTTGATTGAATATTTTTTTAGAAGGTAATGAAACTGTATTGAACTAAGTGTGTGTGTGTGTGTGTGAAAAATCCATTTTCATGTTTGTGTATTTTTTCTTGTGGGTAGGAGGGGTTGCACAAGAGTTCAAGATTGACCTGTGTTTGACTCCTCTGTAGCATTTTGCCTCATGCGGGATGGTTTCGTAGTCATTGTATATATATATATATATATATATATATATATATATATATATATATATATATATATATATATATATATATATATATATATATATAATATTAGGCCAGGTTGAAAATGTGAAATTTTTTATTTCTTAAAAAGTACACTAGGTATGTAAGGTTTTTTAATCACACTAACAAAATATTTAAAAAAATCAAGCATGTGCTACCTACTACCCGCCTATCACATGCCCCTCCTCCCTTTTTTACCTTCATATTTGCATATGTTTAATGTTGTTACATGATAAATTTGTTTAATGCTTGATATTTTTGTTTCAGATAAATAGAAATAATTTGCAGTTGCTTTAATTATAATTTGAATTATCTTAAATTATAAATTACATATAATTTGATTTTACTTCTGAATATAAACTATGACTACAAGAAGCAAGTCCTCAAATGCAACCTTTGGATATCCTACGGAATTCCCAAAAGTAGATGATGTGAGAGACTACCTTTTTGTGTGCCATCGTGAAGAGGCTAAATCAAAAGGATCAGCAACTGCTAGTAATGATTGTTACAAGGTTGTTGTTAAAGATATTGAAGCCATTTGGATGAAATTTTCTTTTCCTCAAAATTGAACAAGGTGCCGCTACATCGAAGAAATGAAAGTTTTGCCTTATAAGTAGCTCAGTATGATGAAATGTTTGATATATCTTTTTGTGAATGCTATGATAAGGGAAATGATAGGAAATCTTGCAGGTGTAAGGATAAAATACCAATGGCAGAATGGGAGGACTAACTGATTGCATAGCTAGTTCAACAAAGAAGAGATCTTTAGCAAGAGCCCAAGAAGCACAAAACCATCAACTAAAAGCACAAGAAGAAAAAAGCACAAGAAGAAATGACTGAAGCCACCAATGTGTTACCATTGGAATTTATAGAAAATACCGAAGAAGACATGTATGTAAATTCAGAGAGTCAGGATGTAGATTATGAGGCTGATTTAGAATTGACTGAGAATATTCAGAACAGGCACTCCTATAAAAACATAGCATTAACAGCAGATTGTTTTTGTGTAAGTTGTAGAGCTGCAGCTGCAATAGTCAATGCAGCTTTAAAAGATATGGGGATCCTTAACCATACCAACTTGCTTGACAAAAAGAAATTAGAAAGAGAAAGAAATTGCATGGGTGAAACAAATACTTTTAGGTCTAAATCCAAAAATTTGAAGATGGAGTGCCTTGGATTTGATGGAAGGAAAGATAACACATTAACTAAAAGTGGAAAGATAAAAGAACACTATTTTATTGTGAAAGAATCTGGAAGCATCTATGTAGAGCATGTCACACCAGATAATGGAACTGCTCTGATAACTATTATTACAAATACTATCAAAGCTTTACTGTGTGATGGTACTCCTGTAAATACAGGAAAAATTGGTGGAGATATAAAACTGGTTGAAATTCATCTTAACAGACCAGTGCAGTGGTTGGTGTGCCTCTTGCATTTGAATGAGCTGCCTTTTATGCACATCGACAAAGCTATTGATGGTAAAACAACAGGTCCAAATACTTTTTTTTGTGGGTTCAATTGGAAATAAACTGAAAACAGATTTAACAAAATTGGAGGTAGTCAAATATTCTCGCGTAAAGGGAAACATTAAAGAAATTCCAGCAAATGTTGTGAAGGAGCTAAGCAGTGATCAAAGATATATCTATGATATGTGTCTGGCAGTGCAAACTGGAGACACTTCTCAAGATCTATCCACTCGATCCCCAGGTACCCTTCACCATCTTTGCTGGCAAACTCTAGCTAACAGGGTCCTTCAATTATATATATCAATGCCAAATCCTGATAAAAACCTTCAAGATATAGTCAAGATTATTATGCAGTTCTATGCTCCAGGGTGGTTTTGGATAAAATCTCATCCTAATGCAACTGATGGTGCTTATAACTTTTGGCATTTAATGTGCTTGCTTCGAAATTTAGATGAACAACATTGTGGTGGATTTCTGGGCCACCACAATACCACTATTTTTTCTCAGGGCAACCCAACTGACAAGTTAGGTCCCAGGCCAGGCCTTCAGGTTCTTATCCTTGCAGGGACGACAGGACACGTCTAGGTCAACCAAACCTACCACCAATCTCAAGGATATCTGATAAAAAAAAAACAAAGGTGTTACAAAAAGGCAACTTGCCAAACTGTCAATTTTCTGGATTTTTAATTATTTTTATTTTGGTTCTATTATGGTATTTTAATATTTAAATAATTGGGGACATGTTGATCCCCCTCCCAAACTCCTGAACTTTTCCCATCAACCATGACAAAAAGTAATCTTTTTCTGTCCTCAGCCTATCACTAGAAAACTATAGCTAATAAAAAACCCTTAAACCTGTTTGTTAATATTATAAAACCACACTTATCAACTTTATATTTATTAATTTTTTTTTTTTTTTTAAAAGATGTTTTTAATCACACTCCAAATCCTAAGGTTAGTTGAGTTAGTCTTACAGTATTTATCAAATTAACATTACTGATGTTCTCTTACTTTCAAGGTGGATGGTGCACAACTTACAGTACAATGGGTTTATATTCAGTTTACGTTCACTTTAGTTGTTTTATCAATATTCTTCTCTCGACGGATAATAACTAATTGACAATAGACGAATTCAATTTCTTCTTGGGTTGGGTTTTCTCTCTCTACTTAAAGTACTTTCTTAATTCTTGTAACTACTGTTACTGGGTCCAGGAAATAATAATATTGCTGATTATAATACACCTTTATTCTTACATTTTCTTCTTTAATTTCTTAAATTCAGACTTAGTGGACATAACTATATTTTTTTTATCTTTGTTCCAGGACGGAAAAGAATAAACTTTTATTCCTCTATGAAATCAAAGAGAGAGAGAGGGATCATGACCAAGTAGACATTCTGGTGGATAATGGGGAGAAGGGATCCTGTCCCCAAGACTATTTTTAGCCCAACATAGTCATAGGGTATTGAAGCTCAGAGTAAATATTGGATCTTTCTGTAATATATAGCTTTACTTTGGCCTCTGAAAAATCTTTCCTTCCCACCACTACTCGTTGGTCTATTGATCCTTCTTTATAATAAATTAACTATTTGGCCAATACACAAAAACCTTTGAAATCCCAAAAAACAAAATACTTAGTAATTACCTCTAACCCTACATCTTTTGCCTAATCTAATACATACTGGTATTTAAATAAATACAACAACAACAACACTTACCCTACTGTACCTAATTATCATTTGACAAAAATGTCCCTAAAATGAAAGTATCTGGTTGAGATGGAAAGGCCAATCCAAAAAACATATTGAGACTACAAATCCCCCACAACATAGATAATCATAGAACCACTATTAAAGAATAACGCCTACTTTGCCCACCCAGAAAATATACTTATATCAGTGGTAACTGACAAGAGACTAGAAGTTAAGGAGCAAGCCATTCAGAAAATCATCCTTTCAAGAACAGGATTTTCAGGTACCAGAAACTTTGAGTTGTCTCGAACCCTCAATTTCCAATCTACTGACTACACCGAGATGATCGATTGGCAAAAAGAGATCATTACTCCTCTACTGCTGCTAAACAATTTTAGCAACGATGAGCTACTACAGGCTCGATGTAAGCCACTGCAGATAGCTTCTTTTCCATGCCACAGTCAAAGTATGGAAAGGGCAGTGAACCTAGTAACAAAGGCATGTCAGGAAGAATAGGATATGACAACCATCAA